>JAUMTR010000013.1:17301659-17351062 GCA_032270685.1 Microctenopoma stevenorrisi | reverse complement strand
CTCCCGACAACATAGCTCTGAGGATCACTAGACCACGCAAGCCCTTCTGCCACGTCAAGGCCTTGATCCCAGAAGGGTCCAAAGACTTTAGATGTGGATATCTTGCTCTAAACACATTTCAAACACAAAAAATTTTAACAGTTTTTAGCATAAATTTACTTTAATATTTACTTAACCTTTTTGTCCGGCAAATGGCATCACTGTCTGTCTCGCTCTCATTCTCGTAATGTATTTCGGGTTTGTTTTTTCCTCTCATAATCTGGCTCGATCGGCCTCGCTCTCCTACTGTCTGTCTTGCTCTCGTTCTTGTTCTGTTCTGAACTTTCTCGTCATTTCGGCTCTTTTTTCGTTCCTTTTTTCCTCTCGTTACCTGGTGCAAACTGTCTGTCTGGCTCTTGCGCTTCCTTGCGCCTCTGATGACTTTAAAACAGAGATGCCCCACTGAATAAGCCGCAGGGTCAAAAGCAAGTGAAAGAAGTAGCGGCTTATGGCCCGGAAATTACGGTACTTTAAATATACATTCAACTTACCTAATTTCAAGCACAGACATGTAATGAACTACATTTAGACATACCCAGGATAACATGTATGTGGACAAGGTGTACAACATGCTTTTAAAAATGTACAAACACACTCGCGCAATATTCAAATTATGCAAAGATGTGTATGTTTAACATAAAAAACGTTGTTGCCATTGTCTTTTCTATTTTTCTCCTACTCCTACTGTGTGCGCGTCCCCAGCCCAAACATTAGCACATGAGCTGCTGCTGGTTAATACTGCGCTCTCTGCCATGTGCATCAAAAATAGACAGGTGTTATGTGTCTTCTTCAAACTAAGGTATCATTTCAGAGGCACAATCAGGACAGTGAGTGATACAGTAGAGAGACTGAGAAAAGGAGAGTGGCATGTTATAAATTTGAGGCTTTGATGTTTTGTTGCAGTGAGAATGGCAGTGTTGTAGAAAATATGATCAAAGTTTTTGGGCCACTTTAGGAGCACCTTGCTTACCATTTGAAAGAGAACCATTTGTACAGTGACAGCATGACTTTTATCATGCAAGTCCCATCCGAGCGTCTGTGAACTGAACTGAGTGTGTAGTCTTCTTCTCACCCACTTTTTGTACATTTTGAGTGTCTGTGAGAGAAAATATAAGCTGGAGAATCCTTTCACACCTAGGTCAAAAATAGTACTTCCCAGTACTTCAGTAGTTCTCCAGTGTAGTCTGCACATGTAAAACAGTTTCTGACAGTAAAATATGCCCTTGTAAAAGTGACTTTGGCCAGATTTTGTGTCAAAGCGTTAAACAGTCTTATCGTGCAGAAACAGGGGTGTAGATTAGAAGTAAATTATTAGGGTAGATTTGGGTCATAAATGGGCCATTGAAATTCTTTCTTTAGATTTATGGCTGTGTCACTCCAGTGCCATCTTTATTCTCTATGAAACATATCCACAATCCAGGGGCAACTGTTGGTGTGGCTCTATGCTATCATGAACTGAATTGTGCAATATTTGTTTCTGTCTTCATGCTACCAGGGTTTTATCTTTTTTGTTTGCAATTTCACATGTTTACGGCATGAATAGTCAGGAGCACAGTATTATAGATAGATTAAAGGAAACTTAATTTGCAGCTGTCTGTTATGATAAGGCATAGGGCATATTCCATGTTTAGCTGTTTCAGATGCGACTGAAGCATCCATTTATCCTGGTGTTAGATGCTGGCTCTTGACAAACCTGTATTATCTTTGTCCACACTCTAGAGGAGAAATGCTGCGCTTGGTTAGTTTTAAGTGCTGGGGTCAGGATGTTGAGAGTTTAGAGCAGCATAAAGACTGAAAGCAGAGGTGGAAACTCAGTGGGTAGGACAGCAGTCTTCAAGCCAACGGTGAGCAGTTTGATTCCCGATACCCTGACCCTTGGCACTTCACAAGGGCAGCCTGTCCACCACGAATTTCCACAAGAGGATCAATAAAGTAGATAAGGATAATAATAAAATAATCAGTTAAAGCTTAAAAGGGGCATTCTCCAATTAGCTTTCAAATTAGATTACACAGGTGGAGAAAGCAGTACACTTTTTCTCAGTTTATTAGCCTCTAAATGGTTTATAGTCTGAAGATATGGATTATGATTTTATGGACTGTATCATATCTTTCACAATACAGTATAAAGCACATTATGATTTTATATGGCTTTCTCGTTATCCCCCCTGGAGTGATACATTCTTCACATTGCATGTGTATATGTGTATAGGGCTGTCAATCGATTAAAAAAAAAAAGTTCTGTAATTAATTGCGAATAATCGCAATTACTTTATTGATACCCTGGCTGCAATTCCATTTTTTTAAATTTCATATTTAAGCTTGTAACAGACATGATTGTGATTGTGATTTAGAGATGATCTACAGAGAGGAGTGGACCAAAATTCCTCCTAAAATGTGCACAAACTTGTTCATCAATGACAAGAAACCTTTGTTTGTTTGTGTTTGTGAACAAGGTTTTTGCCACCAAGTCTTTTTTTCTTAGAGAGTTCGAATGTGTATTTCACTCAATGAAATGCAAATACATTTTTTCAATTTTCCTGTCAAACCTACTAAAATGATGCTTAATATCTTTGTCATTGGACAAACGAACAAAATCAGCGAGGGGTCAAATAATTATTTTCTCCACTGTATATACAGCAAGGGGTCGCAGTATAATTTTATTTATGGTAGGTGTATGTTTATATCTCAACTTGTCTGATTGTTATGTATTTTGAAGGCCTAACCATTTTCTGTTCTGTGCTGGCATTTAAACATTTGATACTTTCAGATAAAAGTGTCAATAGCAATTTTGTGAGAAATCATTAAATGATCTTAAGGGAACTGTGAGCTTGTTAAATGAGTGAACCGGATGTAAAGTGAGATCATAACAGGTAAGTGAAGGCTGTTGGGAACACATGCATCGTGAGAGGTGGGGCAGTGCAGTGAATGGAGTGCGAATAGTACCCCCTGGAGCATAAACACTCAGTTCAGCACCGGAGTTCAAATCAGGAAGTTCACCCTAGTTGGATGCCTCCCTTTTCAGCCTAAGAATGTGGCAGGGAAGCAGTGTGCCTCCACTGAACAATTCTAACAACTCCTAACGCAGAGGGCCATGTCACCGCTAGGAAAATAATCCACTGATCCCACATTAGTTCCATCAGTAAAAATCTTCCTGCAAATTTGATTCTTATCGATAAACTGAAGTTAAATTGGGTGAGGACGTGTTTAACATGTTGTTAAATAAGGCAAACTAAAATGTAAATACATTTTAGTCAACATTTGATCCCCTGCTGTTACGTATAGTTTATTTAACACAATGTTTCATTATTTCATTACTTCTACTGAGCATCTTTGGTTCAAACTTTAGACTCAGAATAAATATGCAAATTTGACACTGGATAAATTACTGTGCCATGTCTGCTCTCTGTGATAAGTTGCTCTGTGTTAAACTAGACTAAACTAAAATTTGTTGTTTACGCTTATTTTCTTCCTTTTTAGATGAAACAAAAATTTCTTGAGCCCTTACCTGTTTGCAACTCTACTATAGAGAGATGTAACCTAATATGAGACCTTTGTTTCTTAGACAAATGTCTTCTCTCTTTAGTCTGCATATATTCTGCAACTTATTTCAAAAATGTGCTGGATTTAAAAGACTGCTCCTATCTGAGAACATTTTTGCTTGGTCTTTAGGGTAAAACAGCAGTTTAACCTAGCACAATACTGTCATGCTATCGTGCTTTACATCATCATGGAGGGGAACGTTGCTGCTGCTAATTCTGTACTGGTTAAATAGTAGTAAAATAATGAATAAAATCACAAGCACGAGCTTGGGAGCTGTCTAGTAAAAGCTGACCAGAGGAACACTGGAAGCAGACATCCTACATTCACTTTGCAGCTCATAATATTACATAGATCTTTTATGGCATTCATTAAGAAGGAAAGTGCAGCTCATGACCCTTTGGGTCGAAGTGTTGTACAGATAAAAATAAGTTTAATAGTTTAATAACATCCCATAGATATTGCTGGCAAAATGAAAAAAATAATTGCTCTGTATTGGGCATATATCAAATTTACAGTGAGAGAAAATTGTAGTATTTAATTTATTATGTAATTATATTTCATGTATTAATAATGATTATACAACAAAATCTGATCGGTTGTTGCTACATTATGAAAAACTGGTTCAAGTGGTGTATTACAGAATATTTTAGCAGCTTCAACTAAAAATATGATCTAAACGACATGTGTGTCATTTACTTACTTTTGATGACACGTAGGAGGATTTTATTTAAGGGCGTCTGTATGACCTGACCCCATTCTCTTTGTTATGGCTACATTAATAAACAGTCGCTTTAGGTGCAAACAGAACATGGGTAGCTGTAGGAAAGGATCATGATTCAGGTGAAGATAAGTCCTCTGTTAAAGTTACAGGACCTCCATCACCATGGTTAGGGTTCAGCTCATTAAGTGGTCATGGTTAGGAAACAACTAGTGTGTAGAAAAGGGAAATGAATAGTGGCCTCATGTGTCACAGTCCTGTACTTTGTCAACCAACACATTCAACCCTCTGCTGCCATGGTGCCCTGCAACACTTTATAGTGTCCAAAGCTTTACTCTTACATTTTAATATTGTTCAAGATTCAGAGAACTTTATTATTACCCGAGTATTGTTGCTTTACTACAGCAGCTCTCCGTTCGCAATGGAAAGAAAATGGGAGAACTGTAGCCATTTGTTCATTTGAAGTATAGTATAAATGTTTTTGTGAGAGTTTCCCTAATCTGATTTGATTGCATAAGGACAGAGATGGTCATTAAGGAAAGATTGTAAAGCACGTCAAGGTAATGTTCCTACTAGGCACTACTTGATGTTAATTTGAGTTGATTTGGCTCTTCAGTATTAGCATCAGTTTGCTTTTGTTCTGACATTAAACATTTTGAGTTGCTACTGTGTATAAAACATGGTAATGATTAAAAAGTTAACGTGACTAAAGAGGTTGATGTTCCTGTGAGTTTTCTTCTCCTGACGATGACAGGCAGGTATCTGAGGTTTTCTGTGAACTGACTGCACAGCTAATGGATGCATTTACTCCTCCTCAGGATGAATTACTTTTATACATTCTTTAATGACCAAACACCTGCAAAACAACATCTCTATCAGCTTTTATTCATACTGTTTTTACTTCTTGCTAACTGTAGTAGTGGGTGGAAATGCCTTTGCCAATGCTGGTAGTAACTATCAACGAGGGACACTGTTCCAACTGATAATACATCGCTGGAGTCACAGTGCTTAGTTGCATTGCTAGTAAACGGTGACACAAATTATGTGGAGGCTGCAGATTTCAATGAAAATCCACCCAGATGCTTCTCATTGACAGGCACATTTACTTCTATACTTCTTCCCCCACTTCACTCTCCAAATCCTACAAACACATCTCAGGCAGAGAGTGAAGTAATTGGACTCTGAAGTTGTGTAAATCTGTAAATGCAAAATGAAGATGCGTAAATCATCTGTGCATTGAGTTTCACGGTATATTGTTCAACTCAAATATTCTATTTGGGATTTTTTTTCCTAGTGAACATGAACATAGGGGAAAAGTATGATGCTGTAGCCTAGTTAAAAGTCTGAAAAGATGACTCACTGGTATTGTTTTCAACTGTTGACCTAGATGCATTCAAGTTGTGTTTGTAGTGCTTCTTTATTGCTGTTTTGTACTTTTGTTGCTTATCAGAAAATGGCTTCATCTAAGTGAGAGTGATACATTTTCTTCTTTTTGGATGTGCACACTCTTAGGAACAACCACGCTTTTAGGTTCAAAGAAAATGAAAAGGACGTGTCACATCTCATCAGCTACAAATTAAAAAGCTTCATTTAATTAGTTTGATTTGTTTTGTGCGCTTTTTTTTGCCCAGTTTTATATATGTGCTTAATCTAAATGGCCCCACTTTCCCAGAAAAAGGTCTGGGCCGGCCACTTGTCTTACCCCACCACAGCTGTACATACAAGACACAAACATGGAATAATACTGTACGAAGCAGAGCAAAGAAAATCCCCTAGAAAAATAACGTGTGACAACGAGACCCTCCCTGTTTTAAATGCTCACTCTGGCAGTAAAAAGCGAAGTTCTGCTGGCCAGCAAAAACACACCACCACCCAAGGCCCTTGACCAAGCTGAATCTCTAACCAGACACCATTAATAGTCCAAGAAAAGCCCTCATTTGTTTAAGTGACCTCTGTGAATTGGCTGAAAGGTGTTTCCTTTGTGTGTGTTTTTATTTGTATGTATGCATTTTAAAGCAGTACCATTCCTCAGACCCCTTTTCCTCTTAGTTACACAGCTCTTTAAATACACACTGCATTTCTTTCTTCACATGGATGCTGATACACACACAGATTCCCTCTTTGCACAGGGTATTATATTTGACAGTATTTGGATGTACTGCTCTGGGAGTGGTCTGTTCTTATGTTAGAGTTTATGTTAATCTTCCTTTCCTGCTTTCCTAGTCTGCCTTTTTCTGTCTCTGTGTGACAAAGGGACAATCAGGCATCAGATTTAAAAGAAGCTAAACACAATTTCAGCTGCTAGGGTACACATCTTCGGTGCCAGAGAGACTAGTGTTCAGTTTTTCAAGAGTTTGCTGCGTCTCTTACGCTGTAATGTTTGGCTGTACTGCCGTCTTGATTGATGTCAAGATGTTGACTAAGTCTGTTGCCAGTACACACAGTGTGATAAAGAATGGCACGCTACAGTAAAAGGGTCAGACTACAACCTCTGGCATGTTGGCTTTTATAGATCAGCTCTGGTATGCCACGGTGAATTGCAGTGGAACAGTTCCTGACGAAAGGAGTCTACTTTTTACACACACAAACTCCAGAAGAATCTGTTTTGGTCAAACTGTGGGCGGAGGAAGTTCGGTTTGAATGTCAAGTATCATGTGTCTGGGCAAAAGCTTCTTGTTGAGTTTGCAAACCCCATCATCTCTCCCCACTGCAGTCTGTAGTGTACCACCATCTGGCCCACAGCTGAAAACTATTAAGAGCCGTTGGAACTTCCTCTTCACTCTTCTTTGGTATTCAGTTTGAAAGCAAGTGAGTATCTTTTATCCCAGCTCTTTGGTTGTTTGCATGTTTCTCTTGAGTGTGTTTTCTCCTTCTTGCAAAGGGTATCCATGTTTTTACCTTGATAAAGTATGTCAGAGTGCCGTATTTGATCCACCATAGCTAAAGTACCAGGCTGAGAGGGAGCAAGCCTGACTTTTAGATTAGACAACAATACACCACGTTTGAGTCAGCACAAGATTTCTGTGACAAAATTCATAAACAGATTGTAGTCGTGATGTGCTATGTGCTGTGCTTATCGGGGAAGATCCCAGAGCTGTGGTGAGAGCAAAGTGAAGAAAACAAAGGATCCCTGTTGATTTTCTTTTCTCAGGCATTTCTGGAAACACGGCGCACTCTCTGCTTTCACTCCATGTTAAAAACCTTTTTAGTGCATATGGGTCAGATTAGTGAGTGACTGAGAGGCATGGAGAAACATTAACTCTCATCTTCTTTTTCCTTCCTTTTTAAACAGTAGCTTTCGTCAAACTTTTGTATTTGGATTTATTTTCATTTTCAGTTGTCTTGTTTTGGAATTGGAAACGTATTTCTAGTGGTTTGGGCTTGAGACTGACTTCACAGGGACAAAGTAGGTTATTATCTTTTCCAGAGTGTTTCTCAAGCTAAATTCCTAATGTTTGAGTCACTGAAGGTGAACTCTGAGACTGAACTTACTTTATTCTGTGTAGTTTGGAGGGGATGTTTAAAGTAAGCAAACATCTTGCTCATTTGCACGTTTATATTTTCAGAAACACAATTCAGACTGCATAGTATTTATATACCGGGATGAAAACATTTTTTTTAAGTCTTGTCTTCAGATGTTCAATACCTGGTGGGTTGTGCGTTTCAAATTCTGCTTTTAGTTACTATTTAATTGTGACATATAAGGTTGGAGCATTAATATTAATAGAGCATTAATGGGATCGGCTCAGGCAAGCGAGTATGCTCTGAGGCCAGCGTGGACTCTGTTACTAGGAGGGTGTAAACACATTTCATGTGCGCAGTACGTGTGCTTGCATGTGTGTACTTATACACAATCTTAGGGACTTGAGGAGACCTACACCGGTGCTTCCATTTCAGCTGGTAAACATCACAAGGAGGCTGAGGAAGTTTGCAGCCCTGTGTGTGTGTGTGTGTGTGTATGTGTGTGTGTGTGCATGCATGCCTTGGGGTCAGCAATTCTCCCTATGGGGTGCTGTTGAATCACCAGACAGGGAGCTATTAAAACAGGCCGAATACTGCAGCTGTCAATCCATGAGAGTGACATCACACTTGGGTGTCATGTTAGGCATTACTTTAGACTTCAGGATGGCACAAACAAATAAAACAAACAAGTTAGCTAGGCTCTGTCTGTCTCCAGACTTTTCTACCATGTTTTACCAATATATGACCAATCGTCGGACTTTGTGTCAGGAACGTAGTTCACATTGGGGACTTTTATGGTCTGAAGTCAGATGCGGGTATTTTTTGTGGTGAAAATTGTGAAAATATAAAAAAAATCCGAAAGAGTAAGTCTTTTTAGCAGAATGTATCAGTTGTACCACAAATCTGGTGTGCTGCTTTGGCTAAAAGTATTTTTAATGCTCATGATGGAAAAGAAGAAGCTGTCTATACTTCCTGCCACAAAAGATCCAAACTATCATCCCTGTCTCGTTAGATTTAGAAAAAAATGCATATATATGGCTGCAAAATACCAAAAACTATTAAAGGGACACTGTATTTTGCTAATGCAGTGCTACTTTCTAGCAAAAAAACATGTCTTTCCATGCTTGAGCATGAAGACAAGGGTGCACTTAAATTCAAAGCTGGATCTCTAAAAGGCTACAGCTAACACTGCCAGGGGCTTAATTTGGCTTCCAGATACTGCAAAGTAGTTTGGTCCTGAGATGCAGAATCACTCATTCTGTCTTTGGTGAAATATAAGCATTGCTAGTGTCTTTGTTCATCTGCTGTACAACGCTTTCAAAAGCAGCATGTTAGACCTGTAAATAAGAAACAGAAGTTATTTTTCTGAGACTGGGGAATGTCCCAGTCTCCACCCTGAAGCCTGTTCCATTTAAGTTTTCTCCAGTCTTTTCCAGTGCCTGCAAAGCAGGGAAATATCTCTTTTCGAGTGAGAAGCCACAGACATTGTGTATGTATCTGCAAAGTACTTTCCCCTCAGTTATGTGCTGTATGTCATTAGGTGCAGTCTACAGATAAGGACTTTTCATTTTTCACTTTAAGGAGATAGTTGCTCGTCTTTGCAGAGTGTTTTTAATGCAAATTCAGAAATAATTGGAGCTCCATCATAGACTGTATGACAGAGCAGAGTGTATTTTTTAAGACTTGTTTGTCACCAGCTCCTCCCTGCAATAAAGACATTTGACTCAATAGCACAACTCCATCACTTCATAGCATGTATGAAAATTAATGATCTATTAACCTCTCCTGTTAAATTGATGGATTTATTTTCACACTTAATTTTTTATCTAATTTCCCAGCCACACAGATGCTATTGGTTCATGATGCTTTTTACATAATAGCCTATTTTCTGTATGACATTCTTTATGTTAAGGATGCTAATAATTGGTACAATACAGCAGAAACCTATTTTAGAAGTTTGTGACAAGTGATAAGAGATAAGCCCTAGTTGGTTTTGAGATGAAGCACAGGAAAGCTGGAGCACAGAGCATTTGACACGTGGAGTAGTTTAATAACGGTAATCAAGCTGTTATTGGCACACAAGTAGTGAGTAGATGGATAGATGGAATATACTGGAATATACAGGGAAGTAATTCATGGTACTTGAGTTGGGCAGGGTCAGGTGATACAGATGCTATAATGCAATATATTGGGATACTGCAGTCCAGGAGATACTGTACTGTGGTTTCTATTTCAAAACCTCTTTTTGTCATAGTATAAAAAACACAGCACCACATGGAGTATGACATTAAAAATATTGTATGCAATCATTTTTATGTCATTTGTGCGCCTTTAAAGACGCACAAAAGGAACCACTGCCATTCACTCCCTTTTCCATCTATACTGTTTACTGATTTTTATGGTATAGATACATGCAAAGTATTACACAATGTTGTGTTGCTTCAGTCCAGACAATTTAGGGAAAGTAATTTGCAGAGACCCACTGTCTCTTAAAAATGAGGCCTTTGATTTTATGCATGTTTAGCTACCATTCATGTGTTGTGCTGCAGTTTACACTAGTTTGTCCACTACTTATTTCAATTTTTAGTGATTGGGTGCAGAATACCTGCAGAAACAATACTGTATATTAAAAAAAATTTACTTTTAAAATTAGGTTTGTGGTTCTCTAATACGAATGTAGTATTAATATCATACATCATAAAACAGAATCAAAACTCACTTGTAAAGGCGATACCTGTGAGCTACTTCCCTCATTGGCACCAAATTAAGGTGTGTAAACACAGAACACAGAAATATTGACTTAAAAGAGTCTCATACTATACAAATATGTATATTTTGTATTCTGCCCATTCCAGTGGATCTTCATCAACAGAGTTATAACATCTACTATAGTAGCATTTAGTTGGAGCATACACCATGTTGTATTGGTTCTTACACATGAGCAGATCTTTTTTTTATTCACTAAAATGTATAATGGCTCTGGTTTTCTTTGATTAATGGAAAATGCCAGATAAGGAAAAATTCTATCCATTTTCCAAATTGCCAAGCCACAAGTTAATTTGTTTGCAAAGGTGAGGATTGAAATTACTGTTACGCGGCAGACCTTGCATATTTTTCCACAGTAAAAGAGCAAAGAATATTGATTGTGGAACACACTGACAGCTACCTAGCGCTGCACAGTTTGTCCTTGCAGACCGCTAGATTGCTGAGCTCTCATGGGGAATTGATGTGAAGGTCTGAAAGCAGTCAAAGCAACGAGTCACATTGTAAAGGAGCAGTGGTGGGTGGTTTGCATTTGTTAAAGAAATTACTCCTTTTTTAAAGACCTGTAGCACAGCGTCTATATAATGCACGTAATCTGTTTAAGGACACGTTTAGGACAACAGAGAGGGAAAAATTACCACAAACATTCACCTCTTGCTTTATCCGTTCTATGGCAGTACATTAGTAACGCATACCGGAGTTGTGTTATTAGAAAATAATAGATCAATTAATTTAGATGAAAACAATCTACCATGTGTGTTAGTGACAGACTTGAGCATGTAGCACTTTCCCTAGTTCTGTTGGAAAGATTAGAACATAATGCCATTTACTGCCAAGGAGGATCATGGTAAACCATGTTACATTTACCTTATTAAACATAAAGCTTTAGACTCAACAGATGCCTGTGATGTGGCTTAGTGGGGAGAAAAAGCATCTAACATCTAAACATGGCCTCACTGTCAGAGGGTGGGGATTTTCTTTACATAAAAAAACTGCTTGTTTATTCATAGTTTCTGCTTCTTCCTGGAAGGCTGAGGTCAGAGCTGTTTTTTAACGCTCTTCTTTGTGCTGTTTTTACAGGTGGAGTATTGGCAGATACTCAGGAGGTACCTCAGCGGCACACATTTTCCACTATGAACCGCGCTTTCAACAGGAAAAAAGGTGAGCACATATGACTAATGGCCATTTAGTTCACCGATATTACCTTTGCCTGTTTGATCTACAACAGAGCAACACATACTTCTGTCTGACAAAGGAACATTTTTGTTTCGCTCACTTGGGCCTGTGTCCTGGCAACTGACTGTTAGTGGGCACTGCACACTTCTTTTCCCTTTGCTTTGTAATTACATTTTTTCAAACTAAAATTCTGCACTGTGCAACTTCAAAGGCTGGTGACCAACACCGTCTGGAATAGAAAAACATAAAAGTAATTCATCCCTCAAAGCTAAGACAGTCAGCAAAAACTGTAATACACACGGTAAAGAACAGTTAGTGAAATCAAACAGTCATGACATGACGTGCCTTTAGCTGTTACACAGCCCGGCTACAGATTGTTAAGGTGACCCTGCCTGGATGCAGAGGTGGAGATATTTGCGAGTGCAGTTTCAGAACAGCTTGATGTGTTTAACACCACCTGTCCCTCTCGCACTACTGGAGAACATGCCAGGAAAATCCTTGGACAGTGTTGAGGAATGTGTGTCCAGGACCCAGGTGCTGTGCTGGTCTTAAATGATATGTGGCTGCTATAATTCACTCCTCTATTTTAGGAGCTAAAGATGGTAATCGGGGAAGGAGGGGAGGTTCTCTCTCTCTCTTTCTCTCTCACCTCACATGGAATTTCATGCATTCCCCTCACTTTAGCTGGGGTTTCATTTCTGTGGAGTTGAACCGACTGCCAGGTTGAACATTTGCACATGCTTATATTGCGAGGGTATGTGAAAAAAGTAAGTTCTAGTTGGAACAAGAAAGAATCGGCTTTGGCAACAAGTAGATCAAGGGATTGAAGGAGGGAAGACGACTACATAATATTCACTTAGAAAGAGATGCTAGCACAAAGGGTCCATTTCTTGTACTGCAGGGAACTGGAATCGGTTCGTTCTCTGACCTACCAACCCTAGAAGTGTGTGTGCCTTCTCTCTTAGAAAGGGAAAGTCGTTTCCTGACCTCCTCCCTGCTCTATTACATTATGTCTAAACACCACCAGATGGCTAACCCCTAGGAGTCTAAGATCTGATTTCTGCAATCTGCATTTGTTATATTCTCTGGAACGTGTATAATACGAGCTCCTCCCTCTGAGAAGGATACACAAGCGCCTGGAACTAGTGTATTTAGCTACTTGTGTGCACATTCACCCGATCTTAAAATTCTAAATTTCCTGCTGCAATAGGTGTTTATCCATTTATTTCATCAGCCAAATCTAAATAAAGGGAATAAAGAGAAAGACAACGGGATCTTTAGTGCACTTAGTCTTTTGGGGAGGTCTGTGAAATCCGTTAGAATCCATTCGTTTCCTGCGTCACAATGCAAACGCTTGCTGAATAATGATGCTACAAAGTTTGAGTTCTCATGTGAGTAGAGTCCTTCCAACGATCAGAACTATCATCTGAGATGCAAACTCCCATGTGAGTTGAACAAAGGTTTATTGGCCAGTGATAATTTCAGTTACAACATCTAAAGGAGGTTAATTGTTTGTGTTGTTATAAACAGATATGAAAAATAAAGAAACAAAAAGAGAGGGAAGAAGCCAGTGCTTGTTCTATCCCACCCCCACAATCATCAAATAACAACAACAATGATAATGACGTTAGTATCAGGGACAATATTATAGTTACACAACTATAATATTAATTAAATGCCATTTTCTTATATAATGCTTTACATATATTTATATTTGGACAATGCTTGTGTCTGTCTTCCAGCTCATTCCACAGTTTTACTTCACATACAGACACACAAAAACATTTTCTAGTAGTTTTTACCCTTTGCATTATGAATTTTTTGTTCCCTCATAAATTATACCCCCCCCTCTGGTGAGAGAGATTTTGTATGTTTGCTGGTATTAAGTGATTGCTAGCACACTTGCCAGACCAAGCAGGGTCTGTGCAGGTTGATAATGAACCAGGTCATGAAGTTTAGGTAATCTTGTCTTTAGAAACAGAGAGTTTGTATGTGCCAGGTACCCAGCTTTACATGTGGATCGTATCACCCTTTTTTGCAGTATTGATAGTGGGTATAGTGCATTTTTGTCATTGTTTACCAAGATCTCTATACAGTAAGTGAAATATGGCAGGACTAGTGAGTAATATAAAATCTGGAGCGAAATTATAATCCAACAACTGTTGATTTATTTATAATTGCAGCGTTTTTTGCTGCTTTGGTTTGTATGTGTCTGATGTGAGGTTTCCAACTACATTTTTGTCTAGTATCACACCTAAAAATTGTATTTCTTTAACATTTTAATAATTACATCATCTATTTTTATACATACATTCTTTATGTTTTCATAACTACCGAAAACCATTACCTTTGTTTTTTCTATATTCAATGTTAGTTTATTATCCATCCATTTTTCAGTTTTTTTGATATAATAATTCATTATTCATAACATTATTTCCCTAAATAATCTACCATTCCTTTCCTTTTTACTTACACGTTTTTACTGTATGTCCTGTGCACACGTGACTCATTGGTTACAGCTTGTCTTTTAGCTTCTCATCCACCCCTTAGTAAGATGTCTGCTTAAAAAGCTTTCAGACATAGAGAGCAACAGCTTTTTATTTACTTTTACTTCAGCAGCCTGCCTCTGTTGATTTTTGGCTGACAGATTGAAAGCCAGCACAGGCCACAGGCCCACTCCATTGATTTACCCCCTTTTTTATCTCTGTGTCTGGCTCTGTGTTTTGAACTTGATCACATCTTGCAGGTAATGCCACTGAGGGCTTTATCATTTTTATCTCCTATGTTTATTGCCCCATGCTCTGGGACGTGACTTGCACTGAATAGTTGGACCTTTAAGGAATCCACAGAGCAGCAGTTTAGAAAACATAACTCAACATAATAGTATTTAGCAGGAATGTGACCTGCTATTTCTTGAAGCGATGACATTACTTAGAAGCTGAGTTGATTAACATCACATAACTAAAACATACACAATAGAGAAGTGCAGTACTGAAATGGACTTTGCCTTGATATAACTTAATGGGCTTTTGGAGCAGCTGTTCTTTGCATAATTTGGAGACGTGTTGCTAATATTTACTCATGACCCTCATGAAGTTGGTGTATTATTATGTTTTAGACTCTGCTAGCTTGATCGGTGTTTGCATTTTAAACTCGGATTCAACATGTTGCAGTTTAATTTAGTATTTATAGTTACTGTGTTTTAGTACCAAATATATGTAGTTTATTTTTAGCATTTGCTTTTGTATTAAATTGAACATATGTACAATAATATTGTCCTGTCTATGGCAAAAAAAAAAGTTAGTACTAAAATTCATTCAACATTCTCTGCTCTCATTTCTAATATCACCGAATAATGAATGTAAATGCTTTTAATTGAAAGATTGACTTCTTTGCACAAGTTGTCTCCAGGCTCAGCATGGACGACTATCTGCCCTGACCGGTTGGGTTTAGATATCACACTTAAATTTAATGCACATTCACACACAGATAAGATTTTTAATAGTGGCTGACAGTCATCTGATGAAAACCAAAGATGTTTATTATTAGATTAAAATTAAAAAAACAGAATTCCCAGTGTACATTTATTTATTATTCGACATGTACAGAAGCATGATCCTATTGTATCACATGCTGCAAAATATGTGAGCAATGTGACTGCCATAATGAATACATTAATTGATACTTTATTAATTCCTCTTGGGAAAACATAGCAGCAGCTGGTAGCTTAAGATTAGTCATGCCAAAGCAAAAGAATAGAATCGTCCACTGTACTGTCATTATACAGCAGTCAAGGGCGGAGCATCAATCACCCTAAAAAATTCAGAGCATGTGGTATTTGGGTGACACATATTTTCCTTATATTTAAAAAAATACAGTTAAATGGTAATTTGGTGTGTTTTAGTTGCTAGAACACAGCAAAGTCGCCTCTGTTCCCGCACTTAAATTATGTCAGTAGTTCCATCTAAATGAATAACTATGTTTTGATTAGAAGTAGTGACAGCAGTTATCAACGAGGCCGCAGTAGATCAGTCGGTAGATAACTAAAACAACAGGCGTGATTGGTTAGAATATTCTGGGGTAATTACAGGCATCACTAGACACAGCTTCATCAAAACTGTAATGATCACATCTTGTTGACTGTTTATTATATTTTTTAAGGCCTGGTGTCTCCTATCGATCGTTGTGATAGGATCAACAAAGACCAGTCATACAGAAAATTGGATGTAGAATTCCCACAAGCTCTAATATTGTCCTAACACTGTCAACTCGAACAAACGCTGGATTTCTTACTACCAGCAACAAATGTGCAGATTGAGTCTGTATTAGGTGAAATACTTCAAGAGTATTTCAGCTGAACGGACAGGTGCTAATACATGAATCCACAGGAGGTGGACACACATACAAACAATACAGTGCACTCTGAATGTTAGTTTTCTTTTGATACTCGTTTAGAGGTTTAGCTTGTGTGACTTTATGTCCATTGCAGTGTTGCAATGTTGCTATATTGAATTGTATTAAATTGTAGAGAGCCAGTGTGGAACATGGATTTCATAGAGACATATGTGGGAAATGCAAGCTCAAGAGAGATAATGACACTACTTGTCATTGCAACATTTAGTTAAGTATTTCTATCTTTGCATTTTACATTGGCCTCATACATTGTACAGTACGTATTTGTTTAATAAAATGTTCATGCAGTGTAAAGTGTCTGCCCCACTGAAGTAGAAACCAGCTTGAGGTCCTTTCTGCTTTGAGTCCATTTGAAGTTGTCTTCTGCACGATGAACAACTGTGCATACCCAGCAAATTCATTGTGTGTCATTGATTGAGCACTGCAGTGAATTAGATTATTGCCCGCCCACGTTCTGTGGCCTCATAGAACGATTGTGCACTTACAGTGCGGTACTCCAGCAGTGGAAGGTGTAAGAGCTTATCTTGAAGAATGTTAAAGAAGGTCACCAACACTTTACAATATCAGGTAACTAAAGTTTTACTGTGCGCGGGGCTATTGTTGTTGTGTTCATTAGAAGTAGTAGTAACAGCTGAAAGGGTGTCAGTGGGGCAACAGTAGCTCATATGGTAATACAGTTGGCCACAAATCCTAAGCTTAGTAGTTTGATTCCTAGTTCCCCATAGGTGCCTTTGGACAAGACACCAAAACCCCTTCGTGAGCTGACATGTGCTGTCCAGCACAAAGTATGTCAATAATGTCTGTCATTATCTATGAGCAGGAGTCTTTTACCTCCCTGCTCTGTATCTTTGCTTTCTTGGCAGCCAATTAATAGTCAGGCTGCTCTTTAGTACACATTTTCATGTTCTTTTTCTTCAGCGAACTGTTGTCCTTGAACTTACAACACATTCAAGGTAAAGAAGAATACTGTGTATTAAACATCAGAATACAATAGCTTTGTAAATAGATGACTTCAGAAAACTGGCTTTCTCAGTCACAAACTATTGACATAAAGACCCTTTTCACAGTGATGATGCAATCATCTTAGGATGGGAGATAAAGAAGTGTGAGATAAAGCACGCTATAGCTGTTAGTTTGTAGATAAGGAGAGATTGTTTGGGATAAAGATCTAATAGAACAAACCACCAATCCAAAAAATCCACAAATTACAGTGGGGCAAAAATCTATTTAGCAGTCACTGATTCTGCAAGTTGTCTGTAACTTTCATCATAGTTACAATTCAACTGTGAAAAAACGCAATGTAAAAACAAAATCCAGGAACTCGCATTGTATGATTTTTAAAGAATTTATTTGTATAATGATGCAGAAAATAGGTATTTAGTGAATAGCAGAAGTTCACCTCAATACTTTGTAATGTATCCTTGGTTGGCAATGACACAGGTCAAACATTTCCTGTAGGTCTTCACACACTCTTACACACAAACTGTAGCTGGTATTTTGGCCCATTCTTCTCTGTTGGATCTTCTCTGCTTCGTCAAAATTACAGACCTCTCTCATCTTTTTAAGTGGGACAATCAGTGGGACTGTGATACTTTTTTTGCCCCACTGCATCTCTGCATGCAGTACTTTTTTTCTCTGCACTTTGTGTCTTTTTTCCTCCAGTGTAAAACAACACGGATGTCTTTTAGAGGTGCAATGCTGTCCTTAGCTCAGGATAATCAAAAAACCCCAAGGCCAAGCCTGAGTCTTGCAGTTCAAAACATAGTGAGATGTGCTGATAGTATGGACATCGTCATACATCATTCATGTCCATGGTCAGCGTACCCATAGTACAGTGAAAAGGGACCATTTCTTTTCCCTAAACCAGGCGATTAATCGTCTATATCTGTCTACTCTGTTTAATCAAAGTACAGCGGGTATCTATGGGCAGTATTGTAGGCATCAGTGCATAGATAATGGACGAGTGACATACTATTACTGGATATATCTGGAAAAAAAACATTTTGTGACTGAGTTCTGCCAGAAAATAGTAAAGTGAGAAGAGAGAAGCTATGTAGTCCCTGTCTCTAAAGACAGTAGCTTCCATTAGGACAGAGAATCATTGACACTTTTCAGGCTGTCACTCTTTGCAAGCTTGAGTTCTCAGCTGTTCAGAGTGACCTTCAGATGCTAAACCTCCTTCTTACACCATTGTTTTTATCCACTTTGTAACTTTTGCAACTTGCGCTTGTTAAGTTTATGCTTTTTTTGCAGCAAAGGGAGAGAAGTGTAGCCCTCACATACTTCACTTTCTTTAATCAGAACAGTGTGTGCTGATGCATTGAAAAAAATGTCAGCCTACCTGCCATGCTGCTGTGTCAGCTCTCACCACTCGCCTCCCTCCCTTTTCCCTTTACTTCCTTAGAATTTACAGTTTCTCTTGTCCAGTGGCCAAGCCAGTGAAGGTGCATATACCACACATGAGCCACATCCATAGTTTCACTCCTGCAAGGGACACACACGTTCGCTCTAAAGTCCAAAATGCAAAACAACAAACAGCTGAAGGAGTGATAAGATTTATTTAAGAGGTGAACTTGGAAGGTTGGAATGTATTGGCATTGATAATCTCAGTGCTTAGCTGTTCACTAAAGCAGCTGTAAAAAAGGAGGACAGTGTATTTAAATAGAAGAAAGCAATGTATGAAAAATGAAACGACCTGACACAGTCCATCATTTCTGTGTCCCAGTGTACCTGTATCTCTTATTATTCCCTTTCCCCAGAATGATCAGCAGCAAATTAAAACATGACTTTCTTTGTAAGTCAAGACTTTGCCTACTGGGTTCCTCAGAAATAATATGGTGGATTAGCAACATAAGCAATCACAATTAAGCAAATGTGGGGCACCAAATTAACACTAATTAGAAAGACTTTGAATTCATCAAGCCACTTAGCCAACAACATCCATGTTAAAAGTCATTGGCTTACTTCTGCAGAGGACATGCTAACGTTGATTCACATCACTTACACCGTGCTAAGTCGTAATTAAAGCAATCAACCTGCAGGAGTTTGAGTGCCCCCAGGTCACAATCATGCATCCTTTGTCACAAGAATAATTACCAGAGCAACAAGTCATTTATGAATGGGAAATGAAGAAAGAAACGGATCTAATCAGTGGATGATTAGGAAATGCTAAAAACAGCATAATGGGATGCTTAGGATAGTCTCGTCGGTGACCTGGAATGACCTCTGAACCACTGTTCATTGTGACTTGGTTTCATCTTTCAGACCTTCTCCAGACAAGTGGAGTTTTGCATGCTCTTTTTTTACAGCGCATTGTGTTCTGCGTCCTGATTGGCTGTAGATCCTTGTGAATCAACATCCTCCTTGCCGTGACTCCTGGACAGTACGGAATGTGTTCAGCTTGCCAATTTTGTGTGTAGTGAGGAGTTTTACCGCCTTCAAACATTTATAATAATTGTAAAAAGTAAAGGTGACATCTTGTGAATTTCGCCTATTGCGGGTTATTTTTAGAATGTAACTCCTGCAAAACGATAGACCAAACCAGCTAACAAATTAGCTATAAGTTCAATTCCAGTTATTTGACCATATCTTTTCTGCTGCTGTTATTGTCTGCATCTAACTAATGCACAGATTGAACAGAAACCCTCGACTTGCAGGGAGACCTCCTCCTCCTTATTTGTCCCACCTACGGCACATTTACATCTGCCCATGTATTTTGAATAAATGCTTCTAAAATGAGCTTTTTGTTCACTCTGAGCACATTTAAGAGAAATGGGCTTGTGACCAGCAGGTCCAGAGGTTCGATTACCTGTCTTGCAGGACAGATCAGAGTAGAAAGTGGAATCAGCAATTGCTCTTCCCTAATTGCCACCATTTATATGCCCTTCAATAGGGCACTTAAACCCCAGCTGTTCCGGTCGAGCTGCTTACTGTAGTACCCAACAAATCTGCAGCGGTGAATTGTGGTTGTACTGAGCACGTTTCAGGCGTGAATGTATGGAACTGCCAAAGTGTGAAACTTTATAAACATGTCTGTGGTAGTTGAGCTCTTGCTTTTACAGTTTTCTGTTGCCTCGCTGTATTGTATTATTACCTCACACATTCATGTATGTAATATTTATCCACCTTTGTAGCTTATAGTATGTTTGTCGCATATTGTGTCGTAATGAGAGCATTCAATTATACTGAGTGAGCTACTTGTGTCTTTTCAGACAAATCATGGATGCACACCCCGGATGCACTGGCCAAGCATTACATACCATACAATGCCAAGGTAGGTCCCACCACTGGCTTATGTCATTGTAGTGAATATTGTGAACTGAACAATTATTAGTGAGAGTCAAATTGACCCGAGTCATTTAGTCTGTGTCCTCCAGCATTTGTTCTCGAATTAATTAATTGAGAATAGCAGGTCACAATGTGTGAGCCTTTACTCGTTTGCTTCTGATAGTTTCATCATCACTCAGAATTGTCTTATTTATAATATACATTGCAGCAGCATAACGGCTCAGTGGGTAGGTCATCTTAAAACCCAAGGGTGAGCAGTTCGATTCCCGGTCACGTCAGGCTACAAGTTAATGTATCTTTGAAAAGACACCCTGAGTTTCCCCAAGAAGATCGATAAAGTCTATCTATAATTATTAGCATTATTATATTCTCATTATTAACATTTTATTTGGGGTTGATTTTTTTTTAGTACACATTGAGTGTTAACTGTCAAAAAAGGAGTTTTCCCTTTTCTATCTTCCACAGCAGCTGTTCTCCCTTGGTGCTTTAAGGAGGAAAAACCCTTGTCACACTTTAACTTGACAGAGTTTCTCTGTGTTTAGCTCTCTTGATTTGCCTCTCTTATGAGTGCATGAGTCTCCCATGCTTCTGTCAAAACCAACCACAATGCAAGAAATGGAATGGAAATGGACATGGAAACATGGCCAGTAACCAAACACTTGCTTTTTCATATAATATCAAGCGAGCACTTCTTGAAGGTGGACTGTCTCACCTGGGAAGCCTGTCAGACTGGTTTTCTGCTTCATTTCAACAAAGTGTTTGTCTCCTATGAAGCACAACATCTGTCTGCCTACATCCTGTGCTTGGGAAATGTACGACTATGATTGAACTGAAGCGGAATTCCAAAAACCTCTGCATGCACTCGAGCCAGCGTAGCTTTCCATCTGTACAGTAAAACCTCCCAAATCCCAGCGCATTACTAGTTAGCATACTGGCTGCATGTTGCCAGCTCTCTGTTGGTGAGTTGCCAGTCCAGCATAGGTCTGAGTAGAGTGCTCACCACTGAAGGAAGTGGAGGAAGGCAGACAGCGAAAGTGCTGAGGCAGTGTTTGGCCTCTTCTGTCTGATTAAGCTGTTTAAAATAGGATCTCAGTCTCACTGTGAAGAGAGCAGAGCAAAAGTCCAACTAATAAAAATGCGTTTAGAATTTGATGATGCTTTCAGGGCCTTTCTGCTTGGTCTTCTGACACTTAGTGTTGCTTTTGTCAACGGAAATTATCCTCATCAACGAACCTTTATTACGTGACGAGATGCAACATAATGCTGGTCACATTGACGATAACTGTCATTAAATGTATATTGTAATATTGTTGATATTATATATATAAAAATTAGACTAAATATAAAATAAAAACAATGCTACAATGAGACGAGAGATGGAGATGGATCCTTGTTTTGGCTTGGCTTGTTTTGAGAGGTACGGCAGGAAGACTTCGAACGAACTGTAAAACCCAGCCTGTGTTTTCTTTTTATCTTGAACCGGATTCCTTTTCTTTCTAATTATTTGTGACATGGAACTACAAAGCAGAGTGCATACCAGCGAGAACACTGACGTCTGTATTATTCTGGGTTTTGATAAAACAAATTTTCAGTAGAGAAATAAGAAATAAATACGTTATCACGTATGTATGTATTCTTACCTCATACGTCCACTGGAAGTTTCACTATATACACCATTACTCAAAGGTTTTACAGATTTAAAAATGTTGTTCTCATCAAGCGCCATCCACAGGCTGTGACATGGAGTGATAGCCTTCCTGCTCCATCATCGTCTTTTCACTGTACAATTGTCCCACTTCACAACCAGCAATGAATCAAATGACCAATGTGTGCTGCTCTGTAAAGGGAGCAGCATCTCCTGCATAGAACAGCCTTTATTTCTGAGAACCCGAACAGACGGACAAGCTTCAGGAGAACTTTCTGTGTCTCTGGCCATTTGAAGTCTGTAATCAAACTCATGGTTGCTGATTTTCCAGTTGCTCAACTAGTCAAAAGAAGAATCGCCACAGTTTTAAGCTGTGCCAACTTGATTCCATACAGGTTTTTTACCGCTTAATTAACCTTTTTAAACTGATCTGAAATTGGATTAGCAGACACGCAGCTGGAACACAGCTTTGATTGAAGTGTCTATAAATAATAATACAAAATTTAATTCAATTAAAATAAATAATTCATTATTGTCACAAACATTTAATCCTTTAATCCTTTAAATATACTTACCTGACCTGTATGAACAGCATGTCACAAGTTTCTGATATTGTGCAGATAATGACGCATTTGTAACAGTCTGCAAGACTGTTAAAGCCCAAACGGAAAACCCTTCACCAGCCTCTACAGTCTCCACCAAAACAAAACAGATCCATAACTTCTTTTCTTCAGACCTGTTACCGTGTTTTTACAAAGTCACATCAATAAATTGAATGTGTCAGTCCAGGTGGTATTTTTCTGTTTTGAATTAAATTAGTTTTATTTTCTTGTATGATGACAGTTGAGACTTTGATCGATCTCTGCAGCCCATCTGTTTCATCTGAGTGTGTCGCTCTGCTGCTCCTTGGTTTTTAGATGGAGGCTGACTGAATGACTGACATTAGTGTTTCCTTGGGTGCAGCGTCAGCGAGTTTCTGCTGACCTCTCAGATCCACAAGTGCTACTGACCTCTGTATGAAAGAAAATGAGATTATAAGATTTGTTAAGATTTGATAAGATTTGTATTTCTGAGCTGGAGGAAACAGTCTTATCACATTTATATTTCAGTGAAATTGCGCGCGACACAGATCATGTCCTTTCTAAAGAATTCAATGAAGAAGCCTCGGATCAGGAAGAGTGAGCTGAGCATAGACAATGAGGTGAAACTCAGTTTTTTCGGCTCTTCATAGTTCATGTCAGCAGACTTTTCCGACCTGGCAGAAATGAAAACTGTGCTGTTCTTTGTGCATATTCTGTTTAATTTTTGTGTCCTCACTGTGGGGAACAAGGGACACAGTCAGTTCGTCTTTCAGCTGCATGCACCAGTTGATGGATGAGCCTCCGAGCTTGGTTTGCCTTGTGAAACGTCCCCATTCGTAGCCCAGAATGCACTGGTCAGGAACAAGTGCTTCTCCACTCTATTCTGGGCATCTGTCAGCGGAGCTCTCAGACATATCGCTAACTGTGTAGAGTACATTCGTCAAACGGTGCAGAGCGCTGACAGTTACCTACAAAACTTTAATCTGTTTTCTTGCTCTATTGATAGGTGCCATTTTTGTGTTTCTACTGTCTGCTATTAATGTGGAAAGAGTTTGAAGGCTCTGTGTACGCCCATTGCTTACACTACACTAATAATGATTATTTGCTAAATTCATCAAATTTCAATTAGGTGTGATTTTTACTGAAGACATACTGACATATACCTCGCTGTAACATGATTGCACCTGCAGTAAAGAGAGATTCTGGCATTATCAAAGTCCAGTCATTCCAAAGCTTCACACTGATTGTATTGTCTTGTTGAGACAGTCCATGTCCACCTACTGTGTTCCGTTGGGACGTATGGTGTTTTGTTTTTCCCCACGTCTGAGGGGCTGACACCAGTGTTTATGAAGTCTGATATTGGAAGAGGCTCCACACATTAAGCTCAGGAGGCACTGAAGCAGTGTGTGTGACTGGAACAATTACTGCCGCTCCTGCCAGATGGAAAGCCTCGTGTTCTGGCGCAAAGGTTAACGGCTCCATCTGTTGGAGAACATTAGAAGTGCTGCTCTAGTGTCGTTATGCCTGTTTGTGTTTGTGTCTGTGCGTTTTACACTCTCCCCATAAATAAGTCCGCGGCGTCTCAGCGCCAGAAGAATATGTGCATGAAATATTTGTGAAAATATGTTACTTCTGACCCTACTTAGACTCAGAGAATAGACTCCAGCACTGCTGTGACCCTTACAAGGACGAGCTGTTATGGATGGATGGATGTTATTTTTGATGACCAGAAAGCTTCTCTACTGTTTACTCTCTGTCATTTTGTTATGTAACAAAATCATTTTTGTTTCTCCTTCCAGTTCCTTGGAAGCACAGAGGTTGAAGCCCCTAAAGGCACAGAAGTTGTAAAGGATGCAGTGAGAAAGTTAAAGGTAATGTCAGACCTCTGAATGAGCTTGTAGACCCAGGGATAGAAAAGTGTACTTGACCGACCAGATTGGAAAGGATACTTAGAACCGGGGGGGTGGGAGTGAGTGACAAATGCTCCCCTCCCTCATCAGTTACCAGCAAGGTGCCCTTGGAGTTTTTCAGCTCTCATGTGTGGAAGCATTAAACTGCTGCATAAGCGCAGCAGCTTGCTCAGTCAACCTCCTCTGTAGAAACGTGGAGTATAATCAAATTGATATTAATCTTCAGTGAAACATGTTGTCTCACATCCTTTAACCATATCCAGAACCTCGTTTATCATTTGTTCTAAAGTTCCAATACTTAATTTTTACTTCATAAATCACTTCCGGTCTCTTAATATAAACCGTCTGAATTCAGGGATGCATGGGGCATAGGGAAATTATTTTGGCATGTGACTGTAGCTCTCTGTTCAAACAGAAAGAAGCAATAACACCAACTATCAGCCCTGTATGTAATGAGGGGCGATCAGATTATAAATATGATGATGTTAGTTGTGTGTCAGCTGATGCTGCATGGCTCCTTGGTGATGGGGCTGCTGCACACTCACTGAGGAGCAAAAGTATAATTTCAAGTATGAAGATGGGAATAAAAACTCTCCAACAATTATTCGAGAAGGCGGGATTTTTACTGACCTAAAAAAAAACAGGTTAAAGAATGTTAAAGAAAAAGACATCACAAAGAGAGAGATCACGAAACAAAGCCAAACAATAACCACGGTGGTGTGAGACAAATAATCGTTGACTCTGCAGCTACACAAAACATTATACCTCAGAGCATTATTAGCTCAACACTTCTCACATCAGCTACGTTTTCTGCATTCAACTCCAATGTGTCATGTGAATGGTGTGGAGGTATAACACACTTTACATCATCAAGATGCAGTAAATGTGTGAGACACCACTACCTCAGCTTTGTTGCAGACACCACTTCGATTATCAGGCTCTTTGCTCAGCAACTAGATGTTCAAATTGTCAGTAGTAGATAGCATGTCGCCGTCTTATTTCAGAAATAGCATCTGGAAATGACACAAAATAGTGAGACTAGCTCGAATACAGTAACGGTTGCTGGCTGGAAAATCAAAACAATAAGCTGAAAGTCACTAAAACCTAATTTAGAAGTAAGAAAAATGCAGCGTTGAATGGAGTGCACTGACAAGCCCGCAGTGTTGGTCTGTAATCATGGGAACCGCTACGATCCAGGCTCCTCTCCTTTCTCCCAGCTTCTGCTCGCTGCCTGCTGGCCTCCCCTCTGTCTTCTCCTGCCAACAACTAAATCTGAGGCCGCTTGTAAGGGAGCCTTGTTTTCCCAAACCCATACCTCTATTGTTACATTACATTTGATCTTGAAAGTCTGTTTGGAGACCAAAGCTCGATGGTTACTCTGCAATCAGCACAGGCTTAGTTGTGTTTTCAAAGATAATGTGCATAAAGAAAAATGAAATTTAAAATGGTCTTTTTCATTGCAGTATATAGTGTCTCTTCACTCCCTTCTAACTGACGTTTTCATTGGTTATTAGCCTGAACTCACTGGCACATCCTGTTAGTCTTTATGCCACTTGGCAAGATATAAAATGCTTTTTACAGAGACTCAATGAATAGATTACAGTTGTTCTGTGTTTGTGCATCTTCTATCGAATGCTGCACTTGCTGCAAGTTATTTAATGTTGCTAAATAACTTGTCATGCTCTTTAATGATGATACGACATGCTGGTATAGATTATTGTTTCACTGCTTAGAATGTCTGTGTTGTTTGTATTGCAGTTTGATTTTATTAAAGGAAATGTAGTGGACCTTCAGGTTGTGTCAAAAGTCTGTAACAAGTCAATTGTGCTTTTAATTTTTTTATCAATACTGGATTTAATGACTGAAAAAGAGAATTATCCTTCTAACTCAGCTCTACAAAGATTTTATCTTTTTTTTTTACTGTCTCAGTCCTTTTACTGCAAGAAGAACTCACAGTACACCAAACATCCCGCGCCGTGGACTAGCTAACGAACTTAATGGTGCATAATCTATGTAATCTATGTTCTCTCAGAAGCTGCTGGAGACATAAACAAGAGCAAACTTACCTTCCCTCAGAAGACAGGACTTCAATTCAATACTAATGTTACTCTGAGTCTGCTGAATTTCTAATTAGGTAACAGACTGCCAGGCCGTTGATCAGAACAACTTGTGTTGCGACATGTGTAAATGGTTTGTTGGTAGACTTCTAGTTGTGTGTGCGTGTATGTTAACAGAGTGGAAAAACCATTTAGTGTTTGTTATTTCTCTAATCTGTAGTTTCAGAGGCATATCAAGAAGTCGGAGGGGCAGAAGATCCCCAAGGTGGAATTGCAGATCTCCATTTATGGCGTGAAAATATTAGATCCCAAGACAAAAGTAAGTCACAATACTTGACGTGTATTGTTTGACAGGTGCACTAGTGCTGTGTATGATACCTGAAGGTATGCTGACAACACGGTGCAGAAGTCAGTGTTGCCTTTGTTTTTCAGGATGTGCAGCACAATTGTCAGTTACACAGGATATCGTTCTGTGCAGATGACAAGACTGATAAAAGGATATTCACTTTCATTTGCAAAGACTCGGAGTCCAACAAACACCTGTGCTATGTGTTCGACAGTGAAAAGTGTGTAAGTGTTCTGTGTCTTATTATTGAAACGGATAGTGGAATTATTACATATTAATCGCATCTTGTAGTTAAATATCATCGATCAGCTGAGCTGTGAATAAGATGTGGTGACATTTAGGTAAATATCATGAAGAGGTCTTTGTTTCTTTCTCACTGCAGGCAGAAGAAATAACTCTCACTATTGGCCAGGCCTTCGACTTGGCCTACAAGAAGTTCCTGGAGTCTGGAGGCAAAGATGTGGAGACCAGGAAACAGATTGGAAGCCTACAGAAAAGAGTATGTGTGACCCAGTTCAGTCTCACATAGACCATAACTGACTTTAACCACCATGCTGACATATTGATATTCTCATTCATTAATGCTGAGCTTGTTCCTATTGATTGTTTGAACATCGAGTGTGTACAATTAGGCTGTGCTGATGAAAAATGTCAGTAATGAATATTAATGGTAGAAAGTTCTATTCTAAGAGCCTCAGTCTGTAATTTGGTTTTCATGAACCCTGCTGAAAAAGTGGTGCCTTCCCACTGGTTTTGTTTAAAAGCAGCTTTATTAATACACGTGTATGAAATTGACAAACAGTAACTATTGCACACGGTGTTTTCATTTCTGAAACTTGGAATAGTTCTACTAAAACTGAATATTAATCCAGATGGAACAAAAGTAAAATGACTTTACTGGTTCTATATCAAAAAGAACTGATAAATGAATCTTGTGGCTAAATGACTGGACTTTTCCAGTGCTTTCAACTGTACCACACAGTCTTCATCAGAAAGTATAGTACAATTTGTTGTCATGGAGACCCAATAGCTCTTCCTTTGCTGTGTTTCCATCAGTAGCACTATCAGGGGTAACATAGAAGAGGAGTCCTGTAATGAGGATGAAAGGTTGGTAGCTCAATGTGTTGAGCATCAGACTGGATGCAGAAGGTTGCTGGTTTGAAACCCTCTCTGACTCCTAGTCCGTCCACTACTAGGTGTGTCCTCTAGCCTGACACTCAGCGCTAGCTCCCTTTAAGTCACTTGGATGAAAGCATCTGCCAAGTAAAGTAAAGTAAAGGTTGAGGTAAGCTAGTAAGGGGCCTTTGATATAGTGTATGGTGGAGGCAGTGTTATGATTTGGGCATGTACTGGAGTATTACGGACATTGGTTCTCACAGCACATGGAGAAAAAACAGTGTTGTAATAAGACTTCTATCAGTGGGAAATCATTTTTGTTCTGTTTTTGTTGTCCAGATTCAAGAACTGGAAACCGAAAACTCTGAGTTAAAGAAGCAGCTTCAAGATCTTGAAGAGCAGCTGATGATAGCTCATGTGCCACCAGTAAGGACGAGCAGCACCGACACACACACAAAAAGAGGAAACATGAACTTTGAGCAGTGACAAAGCGAGGTAGAGGGTGCAGACGTGAACACGTGTCTGCAGCTGTAAAACGAATCATTATCATCTTATTATCTTATTATTCATTCTAAGAGTTGTGCACATATTTTAAGAGGCGGCTAGGTTTGCTGATACACTGTGATTAAATGCATGGTCACACACTCGGGTTGGGAATGACCGAACCTATCTGGAGGAGTTGTGGGGGTCTGAGCTGTGTCTGAAGCGAAGCAATTACACACTCGATTGGTCTGATGAGGAATGTGATACATTCACCGTGGAACTGGGGCAGATGTCTCCTGTGAATGTCATTACTCTCTCACTCCACTCTGCTAAATAATGTCGTCCCTCGCTGGACATTTGCTGTCTGCAAACTCTCTCCCTCTCTCTCACTTCTTTTATTTTTTATTTTTAGCTGCTGCACATGGACGCAGCAAATGAAGCGTACGTGCTGCAGAGGCCCTCCTCTCTATTCTGGTGTCACAGCATCAAGTCGCTCTCTTGTTTGGAGATCTCCTCTGTCACGCTCACTCCCATGAGCTCGCCCGACTCCAACCTGTCCACTGGGCTACTAACTCCTCCGCCTGCCAAACCTGCTCTCCTTCCTACTAAGCCTGCGGAGGGATGCAGCATCCCGCGGCCTCGCGTAAACACCCTCCGCTTTCTCTTTCTTATTCTCCTGTGCTTTGTCTCTCTCCTGCTGCCTTTGTCTCTCACCTCCTCTGATGCTTCTAGTAGTTATTACTTGTAACTTTACACAGTGACCTTCTACACAGGCAGGGAGCGTCTCCATGAAACCACAGTCCACAGACATATTCGACATGGTTCCCTTTTCTCCTGTGACACCGCTGGTGCCCACGCTGGCCAGCAACGGTTGTCCACCACCGCCACCAACCACGCTGCCACCAGATATCAGTGAGTAAGAACTTTTAACACAAGAAATTCAGCCACAGCCTGCTAAAAGGTTGTGTACTCTCTTCTCAGCCTGTGTGACGTTTTATCTGCTGCCTGTGTGTGTTTGTAGGAAAAGATTTGTTTGGTGCCGAGCCGTTTGATCCGTTCACTTGTGGGGCAGCCGAATTCCCTCCAGACATTCAGTCAAAGCTGGATGAGATGCAGGTGAGCGCTCGCTCGCGTGTCCTATCATCCACATCAGCACTCTAAAGGTTAAAAATAATACAATAACAATAAACCCCGACAGCGGGACATAATGCTGAGTCATTTATGAACAGCTTGGTGCAGTGAAGCTGCAGTTTATTCAGATTATTTCTGGTAAAATAGATCAGAATCATCTCGTTGTGGCGCATAAAGCCATCACATATGAATTCATCCTACTGTTTATAAAGGAGGCTGAGCACAGTCAGACTGTGATGAAGTCGTCAGCTCGTTATTAGGGATGTGAAACCAATGAAGTCCTCAGAAATAATAATAGAAAGTCTATAACTCTAACTCCTCTTGTGCACAGAAAGGGAGGCTGCTGTGAGACCACGCAACGAATCACAGCACAACTTAAACACAGTGGAACTACATGAACTTAACAGGAGAAGTTTTCCTAGTGATTGCTGCTGACACAGTGGAGACCGTTCTTGACTTAACAATTAATATAAAGACTAAACCACTGATGTAAGCATTTGTAAGTCGCTTCGTGAGGGAGGAAAATGATGCTGTACTTTTGAGCTGTCGCGATCACATGTAGCGCGACTGCTGCCAGCAGGAGGCATTGTTGTTGCTCTGATGCTTTCTTTACCTCCTCCTTCTCGTCAACCACTAACAGCTGGATTCATCTCTCTTCCGCTTTTTTTCCCACCTGTAGCGTCAGAGATGGTTTGTACTCTGTGCTTCTGTGTCTGTGCTGTTCTCATCCTCTGTGAAGTTCCGTACCTTCGTCAGCAGCTTATAGTTGATACCTGTTTGTTCTGCAGTCAATGAGCTCGTTTTGTGTCTTCAACAGACAACAACAGACTGCTTGTTGACTGAATGTTTATGTAGCTCATAAAAGATCAGTGGAACATCATGGCAGTGTGACTTTGTATTACTCACACAGGCACACTTCTACAGCTGTGCCAGCTCCAGTGATTCCTTTCAGCCTTCCGTCACCCCATCCAGATGCATGCCTTGCAGTTCCTGCTTGACGTTATGATCTTGTGCATGATGGAGCTGGCGTGTTTTGGTTTCTGTTTTATTCCTAACTCCGCCAGTTTATATACTGTGCCCATATGCTCCCCCGACCGTGCGTGCAGTCTCACAGAGCATGTCGAGCCTGTGCGCTGTCACTGAGTGTCACCACTGTTGTGTGGCTTGTCTTGCAGGAGGGGTTCAAAATGGGACTAACCTTAGAGGGCACCATCTTCTCTCTGGACCCGTTAGACAGCCGCTGCTGATGCCAAGAAGATGCTCTTTGTCGCATACTTTTAACTCGTTTGTATGAAGAAGTGCCAAAATCCACTCCACAGCTGAGTCAAGATGTCACACTTTTCATCTTGAGGTTTATATGTATTTGCATTTAGATTGGTTTTTTTCGATATTTCAAGGTAAAACTCAGATCCATTATAGAAAAGAACTATTTTTGTAAAAAAAAAAAGCAGAAAGAAAAACAACAACAAAAACTAGAAAGAGTAGTTTTGAGTACCGTTGCTTTCCCAGGCAATGAGAGTTGTATATAGTGGAATCTGTTCAATGGTACAACGTGGCTGAATTCTCCTCTCAGACAGTTTGTGAGTAAGCGCCATTTCAACCCTGTATTGTTGACACATTCCTATTCGTATGCCAAACACAAGCTGCAGTCTGTACGGATAACATCACATACCGTAGCTACTTTTACTCATTATGTAGTGAAATAATGCAGCTGGATATTATTTAGCTCACTGATCTTTTCACCTTTTGTTTTTCACACTGAACATTTCTTTTACCATTCCAGTATTTACGTGTCATATTTTGACTTTGTCTTAATCCTAGGCTCTTTTCTTGCACCAGAAGGCACTTTCTTTTTTCTTTTTTTGGACAGCTTCTGTCTATACGCAGTACTATTATCATATTTTTACTTTTGGTTGCATTGACTTTGCTGTTACAATTATTAAAGAAAATCTTACTACAAACGCTGCTACTTTATTGTTCTGTTATTTCAAATGATTCTCCAGTCTGTAGGTCCAGCACTTTGGTTCAGATAAAAATGTCTCAGAACTTGAATGACGGAGACGCTGGTTTATGAGTATTATCATTTTAGCTATATTATTGATCTTTATTGTAGCTGTACATAGATATTTGTTTATATTGTATTGCTGTCTTGTCCAAAAAAATGTGACCAGGAAGGAGCAGGAGTCGATTTTGTGACTGCTATTTAGCAAATATTTGCTGAGAAGCTGAACAGAGATATTACCTGAAGCTTGAAGCTTCATGCTAATGTTTAGCATTCAGCTGTAAACAGACCATAGACCCATATTTTAATATTCTGTAAGAACTTGTGTTGAAGGTGATGAAGGTTCAGAATTTACTCTGCCATTGTTCAACTTATTCCACTGCATCTGCATTGATTCTGTGTTCCACTGTCACATTTGCCACCATCCTCACCCCCCTGCCCCCTTCACACTGCAGTTATACTATGATACAACATTTTAAAAGATGAAATGAATTCTCCTCAAACAAGAACATAGAGACATACTTCCAAGATTTATTTTTTAAAAAAGGATGAAAAAGCATCTGCTTCCAGTGTGGAAAGCCCGCTTCTCCTCCTCCTCCTCATCTCTGCTTCTGGACTCCTAGCAGGCAGTGGAGCTTTGCATTTTTACAAATCTACAATAAATATGCTCAAATATGAAGCAAAAAGAATTACTTGAATGGACATTTATAAAAAAGAAATCAAACAGTTTACTTACATTAGAGACGCATGTGTTTACTACATCAAGTACATTTTGTTTTAAACTACATAAATATGTCTAAAATGAGTCTGTGTGTAAAGTAGAAAAGTAAAAAAGACCTAACTCCACCTGAATTAATGTGACAAGAGCTTGGGGGGGATTAACAAGCTTTTTGTTTAATTGTTGCAAAGCAAGAAGTACAAAGCAAACAGGCACGCACAGCCATCTTATTCTATAAAACTGGTGATAATGAGCATATACTGCAAAAGGGGGAACTGACATGCATGAAAACAGAGTATTCTGTGCTACCTTTTACTGCACCATGTTTAAGTTTAATGATAGAATAAAAAAAAAAGGTTTTACTAATGACCACACACCACTCACACGACACCACATTCACCTCTCCATCTTTATTGGCATCCCCAAACCCCTGCCCTGTACCACGTAGCCAGGAGAAGAAGTGAACGAGGATCACACTACTTACATTAGAGCACCTGTGAAAAAAAGATGTACATGTAGTGTCATCGTTTTCTCACTTCTGGTGACGAGGTAGCTAACACTGAGAAATCGAAAGGTCTTACTGCGTTTTTTAACAACGGGATACAGTTCATCAAAATGGTCTTTAGAAAATACCTCTGCTGGTGAAACATCATTAGCTCTATTTGTTTCCTCAATAGCACCACAATGTTGCTTTATATGCCAACATTTAAAGAAAGAAAAAAAAAACAGACAAAGCGGTAAAATGACTCGTGGTGGGACATTTGTTCGGTTCACTGGGGTTTTCTGGGCACAGAAACAGCAGTTGTAATGAACATTTTAAAGCTTTTGTATTCAGAAATCTTTGGCCGTATTTTGTGAGATAATTAAGGGGGGGGGGGGTCTTGGGAATGAACTACACCAGAGTAAACTTTGAAATGCATGAAGCTTAAAGTCAAATGTACACAAGAAGACAGAGGAATGATTCAGATTTGTACCAATTTTATGTAAATTTCAAGCGTTGATCTAACTTACAGATCGCTGATGTCTTGAACTGGGTCAAAAGGCACAATAAATATCTTGCCGCAGGGCCAGAATAGTTCTCAGTACTTGTATGTACAATGTGGCTGATCCAATCAGCTGTCAGTTCAATAGTCTCAGGATTCTCCTCGACTCATCCCTGCTGACGATTCTACAAGAAGCACACGGGCCCGATGTCGATGCCGAACTCTTGATCTGGACCACCAATATCCACAGGGGCAATATCCACAAAAGGAAGTCTTGCTGTTTTCTGTGTCCTGTACTCAAACACCGTCTTGCCCCAGTTGTTGTTTGTTTTCTTTGAAAAGAACACAAATTCAAACATTAGTTAGCAGTTCAGCACCGTAAGCTGTATTAAGGCTGAAGTCTAAAATGAAGCAATGAAATAATGTACGCATTCATTAAAAAAACTCTACTGTGAGCGGTTTACAGAACCTCTGTATGTGTTGGGAGGTAGACTAACATTTCCTGGGATTTGTTCCTCTACAGTGTCTTTGGTAGATTCAGTAAAAACATGCAGGAACTTACTGAGCATGAGTCTTCCACCACTGTGTATCTGAAGCGGTTGTTTCCCTCTGCTTTGAGCTCCAGGTCATTGGTGCCTTTGAGGATCACAGCTTTCTTTAAGTTGCTCGTCTTCTCGTCCATGTAGCCCACAGAGTTCTTGCAGTGGTAGGTGATGGTCTGGGAAGCCTCCTTGGACAGCAGGCGGATGAAGGTCATCTGGACTGTGACAGAGTTTGCTGGCTGATCCTTGTTACCATAAGTGAACTAGAAACAAACACAGCTGGATTAGGCAGAGCTCACCCGATGAAAAGACCAACAAGCGCCTCTCTCACTCAGTCCAACTATTACCCTGACCTTCCCTCTCTCTCTTTCTCTCTCTGCCATGATCAAAATCTATTACTACTCACTTGTGTTCCACTGTTGATGTCGGCTCCAAACCACACAGGTTTGTTCCTGGACGTGCTCCACCACACTTTGCGTGGAATGCTGGATGGGTTGGCAGCAATGCAGGTCTCCCCAGTCTCCATGTTGCACTGCACTTTGATGGCATCTTCTGCACTACCTTGGTTCGGATCCACCCAGAACTCGCCTACACAAGGATCACAGAGATCAGGATGTGTTAGAACATGGAACAGTTAATCATGTATCAGGTTATTTATTCTGCAGCTGTGAGTACGGTTGAATACACGTGCACAGATGTGTCACAGCTGTGCAGAGCCTTCCTGTATATTGTCACAGACACTCACCACTCTTTTTCATTGGGTAGCACCTCTTTAGGTCATCACAGGTCCTGGCAGGATGCTTCCTGCTGCCGTCTGGGCTCTTCATGCTGTCTATCTGGCTGCTGAGGGCCTTCAGTGTGGCCTGGACCCCAGGGTCCACAGGAACTATGGTGGATGAATTGCTGTTTGGCAGAGCCTCATCTTCGCTGAACTCCGGAGGAGGAGGAGGACCAGAGTCATAATCCTGAGGGCCTCCAAAGAGGTCGTCCATAGCTGCCATGGGAGGTCCTGGAGGACCGGGAGGGCCAGGGGGTCCAGGCTCTCCTGGAGGGCCCTGTTGATTTACATATTATTTTATTGGTTGTTTAACACAGTTTACTGCTCTTTAACAAACAGTAAGAACCTCGTCTTTGAGCTGTGTAACAAGACAATACCTCTGGTCCAATTTCTCCACTGATGCCACGAGTTCCAGGAGGTCCCATTGGTCCTGGCTGTCCAATGTATCCTTCCTTTCCATGAGGTCCAATAGGTCCAGGAGGCCCCTGAATCATATTTCAGTGAAGACTTGTTAGTTTTTACCCTCAGCATGTATTGCTTTAAAATGCTAGCTAATTTCTAGTGTTTGCTAAACTGCAAAATCAGTATAAATTTACAAGTCACTGAAAATCAGGAAGAGTTTTCCTCGTAGAACAAAGAGAATTGAGAATTTACCCTCTGTCCGCTCGGTCCAACAATTCCTGGAGCTCCCTGTTCACCCGTTGTCCCCTTAAAAAATAAACAATATTTAATTTTTCGGGAGAAACTGGGTTTTATCTGCTTGATGACATTTAAGCAAGAATCCTCAACTGAGACTTCCCACTGTAAACACAGAACCTACTGTGTTGCATTGCCACAGACCATCAAAGGGTTTAAATAAAATTCATTACAAATTCAAAATAGGAACCCTTCAAAGTATGCTGCATAGAGTGGTTCTATTCTGTAATATACCACATTGTCAAAAATCAATCCACACCCACACAGAAGCAGAGTTGTTTGCTTTTAGCTGCACATTCATTTAAGTTATTTTTGTTATTCAGAGTCATAAAAAGAAATTCCAGAATAAGAAAATTACTTATAGATTCTGGATGTTAATATGACATGAAGGTAGGTAATTCAAGAGTTAGCACAGGTCTCTCAGGTAACTTCATTGATCTGTACTGACAAAGGTCAAGGTGAACATCAGGAAACATGTTGATTTCAAGCATTGGTTGGTTCAGGAAGTGTGCCCTGACTTACTGGAGGTCCAGGGAGGCCCTGCAAACCAGTGAAGCCTCGGTGTCCCTTCTGTCCTCTTTCTCCATGGTCGCCCAAATCACCCTTATCACCTCTTGGTCCTTGAGGTCCCTAAGTGCAGAAAGATAGAATACATTTCATGAGCTCCGCTGTGATGAACATATAAACTGATCAGTAAAAGTCATGTACAAAAATTTCACTGTGTACTCCCTGGGACCCAAGGTCTGTTACGATGTTCTGGACACTCACCACTAATCCTCTCTTTCCAGCTGAGCCAGGTGGACCAACAGGTCCTCTTGAGCCCTGCAAATGAATCAAACCATTATCCAGCCTGTTATTTACTCTCCTCCATCCCGCTAGTAGACCAACACACAGGGCACAAACATGAGTGCACTTACAGCCTCTCCTCTTTTGCCAGCATCACCCGGACCACCAACTGGACCTGGAGGGCCAGGAAGTCCCTGTGGTCCAACCAAACCCTCTGGACCAGAGTCTCCTCTGTCTCCCTACAAAAATAACATCTGTCAGTCATTTAAATTATGAAAAACAATACATAGCTCATATATAAATTTTCTATCTTACTCTTTGTCCAAGAACGCCGTCCTTTCCTGGGGGTCCATCAGATCCTGCTGGACCCTGAGGAGCACACAAACACGTTAAGACAAACGTAAACACACATTATTGTTATGGGGTAACAATCAAATTAAAACTTTTACTTACATCTGGGCCAGGATCACCACGAGGTCCATTAGCACCAGGAGCACCAACAGGACCTGGGGGACCTTTATCTCCGGATGCTCCTGTGGATCCCTGTTTTCCTGGTGGACCCTAAAAAAAACAGGAAACTCACTCAATGCGGAATCTTAGGACCAGATCACCCAACACAAATTAAGCAAGGACTTGTGGATATTAATTATAAACTGCACTTCTTTAAATAAAACGAATGAGCCTATCAGTATTTTGATCATACACACCGCTGGTCCAGGAAGGCCGGGCATCCCACGCTCTCCTCTCTGCCCAGGAAGACCCACGATGCCTCTCTGCCCTGTAGTTCCAGCTGGGCCTGGAGGACCATCGGGACCCTGAAGCCATAATCCCACACACAGAACTTTTAGATTCACTGACAGAGTCCTCCTTTAATGTGTTGCGTTGATATTTAGATGTATGGATTACAACCTGATGCAACATGTCTGGTTGGCAGTAACTCCGTCACAGTGGCCTTCAACTACAACCTTTTTCAAATTACCTTTACAAAAGAACCGCTAAAATCTATTCATAATAGCCAGTAATCTATTTACAAACTATATGCTATCACAAAGACCTTTTACATTTTTTTTATTCTGAAACATCTTTGACTTTATTTTACTGAAATGGTACTGAGCAGTATGTCAGTCTGATCAATTCAAAGCTTACAAAAATGTGAAAATACAATTTTGTCATCTTCCAGGGTCCACAATGGTTCCTCAAAGTATTACAGCAAAGAAAAAAATTGTTGTTTCAGTGAACGTCAAACAGGCAACTTTTAACAGCAGTTTACCGTGGGTCCATCTTCTCCAGAGTCCCCTTTGTCTCCTGGGCTGCCAGGTGGCCCTGATGGTCCTCTCTCCCCTTGTCTTCCAGGGGGTCCATGGTCTCCACGCAGACCTGAAGGACCCTCTTTCCCAGGAGGTCCGAGAGGTCCAGGTTCTCCTATTGGACCCTAGCAGAAGAGGTGACGGTTCATGCCACATGTATTACAATAAGATGAACTTACAGTGTACATCTGGTCTGTACATCTGTCTTCTTCACATGATAGTAATTATGTCTATGTGATGCGTCTAAGTTAACTCGTGTTTTTCTGTTATTGTGAAGGTAGAAACAAAGTAGTAGTTCAGGGTTTTAATACAGTTATGATGACAGAGAGCAGAGATACAGTTTAACAAATGGAGTCAGTGTTTCACTGTTTTTTGGTTAAAAGATTTTGAGATTTGAGGTTAAAAGGTGGTTATTTATCATCAAAATTACACATCTCTATGTGGTTCACTGAGAGTGTCTTTATTCATAGGAACATTCATACTTACAGTTGGACCTGGTGGTCCGACTCTTCCTGCAGATCCAGGGAACCCTGTAGGACCCTGGTACAATCAGAAACATTATACAATATTATATTATTATGCTATTATTAATGTATTATGAATTTATAACACAATATAACATTTATTTCTAAAACACAGTGTCATATATGATGGTAAAACAGAATCATCTTGTGAACAGCTATTAAAATCTTAAAAGCACAATGAATTCAGCAGTTGTACCCCTCCTGAGCTTATGGAAAGATTTCTTCATCGATTACTCTAATTTCACATTGCAACAACACATCTCTAATTCTGAAAGGATCTTACTGGTGCGCCCTGTGTTCCTCTTCCACCTTTCAGTCCAGCCACACCAGCTGGCCCCTAAAAAGATACTTTATTAGAAACGCATGATGTAATATTTTAGTAAAAAGGTAAAAAGCTACTATTCTTTATTATTAAAGGCAGTAAACAAATTATTATTTTTGTAGAAATTACTACAAACAACAAAACTTTCATCACATGCATCACACTATCTCTAGACAACTTTTTATGTTGTGTATGTATGTTAACAACTCACAGGAGGTCCGTGAGTGCCAGCCAAACCCTGAGGACCTGGTGATCCAGCATCTCCTTTCTGGCCTGGCTCTCCTGGCTCTCCCTTAACTCCAGGTTGGCCATCAGGACCCTGTGAAGGGCAGGTAATATTTAAAGTAAGAACTGATAAAAATAGCTAAATATAACATGATCATTGTTTTATGTCAATGTTGAGAAAATGTATATTTCCCTGCTCTTGTCACAAAGACAAGAGTAGGATTTAACTACTTACAGGAGGTCCAGAAAATCCAACAGCACCTATTGGGCCAGGGTCGCCTCTTGCTCCCTGCGGTAAAAGACACAGGTTTGTGTAAATATACTGAAAGATATTTAACATTTAAGGACAAGTTAAGGATACTATGCAGGTCTACTCACAGGCACTCCTCTGGATCCTGGAGGTCCAGAGGGTCCTTTGGGTCCAGGTTCTCCCTGTAAAGATGTCACATATTTAGTGATAATAATTTATCATTTTCGTCATTTAGTGAGCCTGAATGATCCCCAATAAATGCAGTGTTTTGTGCTTTCAAGGCCAAGGCTGGACTTTACATGCTGCTAACAGCCAAAAAACAAGTAGCTGAAAGATTAACAGCCTTGTGGGCATTCTGAGACTCGGTTCTTTCCTAAAGACTTCACTTCCTACACAGTGACTTCAACAGCAGCTTTTTAAGATGTGTAATAAGTCAGACAACGACTGTACCTTCTCACCACTGGGTCCAGCAGATCCTAGTGGGCCCACAGGACCTGGGGCCCCCTGTTGGCAGTAAAAATATTTCAATGGGTTCCTCTGCACATAGCTGTCACAAGTAACTTAAACAATCTCCTAAGTGACACTTTAGCAAGATGTGAAGTTAGGAGGTTACATCATATATCATATTTTAGTGTCAATAGTAAATATGTAACTTTTTTGTTTTTCGACGTTTTGAGACAAACATGCTTTGCTTACTCTTGCACCATCGTTTCCAGCTGTACCTTCTGATCCTTTCTCACCAAGTGCTCCCTTTAAAAAAAGCAAAGAAGTTGTGAAGCTTCCTTAGTTCAACTGACAAGGTGAACATATTACATTAGGGCATGAAAAGATGATCATGATGAACTTACTCTGTCACCTTTAGGCCCAGGAGGACCAGAGATGCCCCTCTCCCCTGGCATTCCTTGAAGACCTGGAGGACCCACATCGCCAAGTACACCAGGGGGGCCAGGGTTACCCTTCAGTGATATATGCCAAGGTTAGTATCTGTACATCACCCCTGAAGGTCCTAAACATATGGTCAATAATAATATTTTGCAATGCATTTCATGACACATGACTACCTTTGGTCCATCTGGACCAGGCGCACCAGGGATTCCTTTAGGTCCCTGCAGACCAGTTGGACCCAGTTCTCCTCTTTCACCAGGAATTCCACGCTCACCCTGCAGACATAAGTATAATTTCTTAGTATTAGGTACTCCATCAGATTAATTACAACATATTTAATTCACTTACCCTTGGTCCAATTTGCCCTACAGCACCAAGCTCTCCAGGAATACCCTAGAAATCACAAACAGAGGTGATATTTGTTCAGTCTAAAGTGAATTGTGATTAGTGCTCAAAGGACTTTTGTAGCAAACACTTACTTGATCACCTGGTTTTCCAGATTCACCAGGGGGGCCTTGATTTCCAGGCAAACCCTAATAAAACATTGAAACAGGATCAGCACACACACTAAGGTCTATTCAAAATGTCTCATGTAGATCCATGAGCTGTTCCCAAGCTACTACCAAAACAAACACATACCTGGAATCCATTTACACCTGGAGGTCCTTGCTCTCCTCTGTCTCCTGCAACACCCTTTGGAGGATACATTTATGTCTCAGTATTTTGCAGTAGCAGTAGAAAATACAATTACTGTAACACAAGAGAAATCAGATAGTTACTGATGGTCCAGGGGGGCCGGCAGGTCCAACTTCTCCATCTTTTCCAGGGGGGCCCTGTAGACAAAGGACCACTATTGTTAACAAATGTAATGTGTTCGTGAATATGCATATGTATGTATGTCTGTGTATATTCTACTATACTATTCATGGTTTATGGATGAATGTGAATTCATATTTGGACTCACTCTTTGACCTGGCACTCCTGATGATCCTTGTTCACCTGTTTTTCCTGGGTCGCCCTTTGAGAGAAACGTGTTAAGAGTTAGAAACAGAGTTGAAAATGAACAGAACAGTAAGACTTGCTGTCAATAAAAAGCTTGGGTTCTTACACTGAAGCCCTTGGGGCCTGGTACTCCCATGGTTCCTGCAGGCCCTCTGTTTCCAATGGACCCTGCAGGACCTGGACGACCATCTTCACCTGGGGCACCCTTAACAAGAACCAAACCATACTTTAACTCCTAAATACTTGATGATGTCTCATCATATAGCTTATTCAGTATTGCATTTGTGACTGAGCACTGTGCTTTACCAGTGGTCCTGGCTTTCCCTCTGCCCCTTGAACTCCAGGGGTGCCAGTGAGACCCTTCAGAAAAAAGATCAAAAACAAAATTAATGAAAATTCAGGAGGAAGTAACTGTAGTTTATAAATAAGCAGGTAGTATACTAAAAAAACGTTACCCTTGCACCTGGTAGACCAGGTTCCCCTAAACGGCCAGGGTCACCTAGTGAACCTTTAGGTCCTGGTGGGCCAGATGTTGCTCGATCTCCTTGAGCCCCCTTTTGAAAAAAACATAGATGATAATTAAACATGTGAGTGACCAAACCAAAGACAGTATTGTTACTATAAATGTTTTACTAGTTCTAACTTCAGTCATTGAGTACTGTACCTTAGGTCCTGGCAGCCCATCAGCACCAGGGAATCCTCTGTTACCAGGAGCTCCCTAATAAACACATGACCAAGTTAGACACTTCATCTGCATGGTCACAGCTCTATGACTGTACTATATTTTACAGTAGAAGGCTGCCTGCTGACTTACTCTCTCACCAACGGGACCAAGAGGACCAACAGAGCCAGGATCACCACGTGACCCTCGCTTTCCTTCCTCGCCCTGAGGTCCAATCACTCCCTGGGAGCCTGGTGGACCCTAGACACCAGACAAGCAAATCACAATATGCTCAAAATGAAATTGTACCTGCCATTACCCCTCATTACATTTGAATTATGTAAGTATACATACAAACAAAACTAACATCTAATATAATCTACAGATATGTTTGGGGCTTACAGGTTCTCCTTTGGGTCCAGCCTCTCCTTTAAATCCTGGTACACCAACATCTCCCTACAGAACAAGGTTTATAAAAGGGTTAAAAGATCTCAGTAATAAACAGACAATATTTTTCTAAACTAAATGCCACTTTACCAGTTGTCCTTTGATACCAGGTTGTCCAGTGCTTCCCTGAGGACCTGGTGGGCCAAGAGGACCTGGATGGCCACCCGAACCTTGTGGACCACGATTACCCTATAGGTAGTCAACCATGTTACATATGACTTCGGTGTAGTCATGTAAAAAATCCATTTGTTGTTTGTTGTTTGTTGTACTTACCACTGGTCCCTTGGAACCTGGGCCACCATCTGTACCCATGGGTCCCTTTTAACACAAACGTTCTTCAGTTAGTTCATCAAGGAGGTGCACTGAGCAATATTATGGTCGCTTAAGTGCTTTGATAAACTTTATAAGTTATTCGATCAACTGGTCATGAATATGACTGCGATGGGCTCTGTGTGGTGTGTAAACAGACGTACCCTGAGGCCAACTGGTCCACCTCTTCCCTGATGACCAGTCTCTCCCCTCTGTCCCTGTGGGCCCTCTGGACCCCGGACTCCAGTGGGGCCAGGTTGTCCCTGTGAAAACAAACAACCTTTATGATCTGTATAAATACACTTAAACCTTAGACTTAAGCATAATAGCAATAGATCACAGAGTAACAGGGACTACGCAGCATACTGAAATTAGTAGAGGTACAAAAATATTCTCTTATACACTACCACAAACATTTGGACACAGAAAGGACTATGTTTTTGAAATAGAAGCAGATCTTTTAACATTGAATTCTTATCTGAAATCTGACATTAATTTTAAAATTTAATATTGTATATAGTAACTGTCTTTTAAATTACTATTTACACAAACATACATACATAAGCCTATAATCAAACATATTCCAATGACACATTGTGTTTGTTAATGGAAGTTTTTTAAATGAAGATGATCATTAGAAAACCACTGATGGTAACACAGCTGAAGACATTAATCTTTCTCATTAATAAGCTGGTAAAGCGTATTTGTGTGGTTTACTGTACTTGCCTTCATTCCTGGGGTTCCTGGATATCCAGGTGGGCCACTGAGACCCAAGGGACCCTGTTAACCAACAAAAAATGACAAATACTAATAATAACGTAAAATGCACATTGATGATGTGATGATCATCAACAAGAAAAATGCATTCACATTTATTTCTTATCTGAATTAAACATTCGATAAAACATTTGAAGGCAGATAATAAACAGTAAAACACATAAATGCTCTCTTACCATTGGACCCGGTTTCCCAACGTTACCTGGTGAACCACGCTTTCCCTAAAAAACAAAAACAAGTCATTTTGATGTATAAATCACCTTCAAATGTGGTTATTGTTTCAAAAATAACATGAGTCAAAATAGAGATTGAACTTAATAGAGGTAGCAGATATTACTGGTATGTAGTTATATCATTCTTACTGCTATACCACCAGGTCCAATCCGTCCTCTCTCCCCTGGCATCCCAGCAGGACCCTGTGTTACAAACAATAATCATTCACAGCTGCCCACTATCTAGTACAATAGATACCGCCTTGTTTGACTCAGACAGGAGGATCAGTCCACATACATAGTAGGGAGAAGAAGGGACCAGGAAGTTTAGTTTCATTAACATATCTTAAGCTTACCATGGGTCCAGGTGCTCCCATTGGACCTGGAGGCCCAGTGGCACCCTAGAAAAGCAGAACACAGGCCTTTTAGAGCACAATTAAGTGAAAGCAAACTCAAACAGGTTTTTCATAACCAGCTGGGAGTCAAACAACCATTACTTAATGTCTACCTTGGATCCAACAGCTCCAGTTTCACCTTTTTGGCCAAGTGGTCCACCATGACCCTGTCATCAAAAACAAAGTAAAGACTGTGAACATTCTCAGTAATCCTTTTTGGGTTGAGTTGAAGATCATTTTCAAACTGTGGTACAATATTTGTAGGACAACACTTCAGCAGGCAAACCGTTCCGACACAGTATACTCACTCTGTGACCCTTCAGTCCAGGAGGTCCAGGTGTACCTGGAAATCCTCTAGCCCCCTAAGATATGTAGCACAAACCAGTGCAATGAGTTATATTTTCTGAAGAGTCATTAAGAAGATAGAAAATACAACTTCTAAGCAGTGATGTGCTGCTGTGTGATAGAGGTGAAGATGCTTACAGCTGATCCAGTAAAGCCAACATCTCCAGCATTCCCTGGTTTGCCTGGTTCCCCCTGTATAAGGATATGAATTTTATAAAATGACATGCATATGTACATAATGTATGGCCAATATACACATTTAGAACATTATTGTTTGTGTCTTAATAATGTAATGTAACAAAGGGATTTCATTTCTATGTTACATTATATCAGGCCATTGTCCTTAACATTCAGTTTATCTTACCATGAAATGGGAGAATTTTTCAGAGTTACTTTTAAATTAGACTCAATTTTATTACTAACAATATAAACATTGACATTAATGTTTTACCTGTCAAACTAACAATGATTTTGACAGATTTACGCTTGTGAAGTTCTTGAAAGACAAACAACCCAGGGCTGACTTACATCTTCACCTGGTTTGCCTGGAGGGCCCTCAGGTCCCCTTTGGCCAGCTGGACCCTGAAACACAGAGTCTGTATGTAAAGATCAAACACAGTAACATGCAGCTCTACAGTCTGTGCAGGGTGCATACAGCAGAACACAAAACAGCAAAGTATGTATTCACATATTAATTTGACAATTTATACAGAATATATGGTGAAAATATATTAGTATTTGTTCTACCATATGTCCTGGATCACCAACATCACCAGGGGGTCCTTGTGGTCCAGATTGACCCTTAGGATAAAACAGAAGGAAATTATGAAACATTATTTGTTCTAATATAAACAGAACAAATAAAACAAACACAACTGAAATATTATCAATGTTTATTGCAATGTCCGTGTATATTTGTTCAGGATTTTGACTCACGGGTGAACCATTTGGTCCTGGGGGTCCTCTTGTTCCAGACTCTCCCTAAAAGAAGGATGCAAATGATTCACAATTTAACCGAATATGCATAAAAGGCTATTATTTATTAAAGGTTTTTACAGCAACACCACAGAAACATTATCAGGAAGCAGTCAATTGAGAGACTAAACACATTTTAGTTTGACTAGCATATAAACACATTTTAACAGCAAATTTACTGTAGACCATGTAGAACATGTTTGTCTCTTCTTATATTTCTTCCATTGCTGTGCTATCTGATAATGTGGTAAAAAAAAAAAAAATCTAAAGTTTTTCACTGGTGCAGCTGTGTACATGTGAAATAAAATGTCAATCAAGAAGTACATTCCTCTGGCATATATTCCATACAGTTAATAGGTTTCCTTAAAATTATTAAGTTTGTAGTTTGGTTGCATAGGGACATCATTTCTGAGAGACAGGGTTGCTTCGGGTAGAATGGAAGGAGCTCAACAATTAGGTCTAATGGTGTCATTAGGGTCAACGTCTTACGAAACATCTTTTAAACCTGGCTGTTACACAGAGATAATCTAGTTTTTTGGGACACAACACCTCTAATGCCTGGAGCCTTAGTTAAAGATATATCACTGTATTGGCAGTGAGTGCAGATTATCACATATCTTCTATCTGAGTTGTTCTGAACTGCCAGATCGCCTCTGTTCACTGCCAAGAAGAAGCAGAAAAATACATTCTCCAATACCTGACCAAACCACATTTTAGGATAAGTAGCGTTCTACTCGGCTTTGTGGTTGAGTGGTTAAAGAAAACACATTTAGTCATTTTAGGTTAGTTCATACTGCTCAAATAATTAAAGGAACACTTTGAAAACACATCAGATCTCAGTTGGAAAAAAAACAAACATGCTGCATATCCATACTGATATAGAGTGGCTTATGTGTTAGGAACAACACGATTGCTACATCATTTCATAAAAATGAAAATTGTCAAACTGCAGAGGGCTTAAATCCAAATCACTAAGATATTAAGACTGAAAAACTGATGTGGCAGACTAGTTCAACCAGTGCCGGACCTGCCAATCGTGGTGGCAAATGCCAGTTGAGCTCCACAGTGCCCGACAGTGGGCAGTGTCTCTCAGGCCACCCTCACGAAGCAAACCTGGCAGTGCGACATATTGATGTACCATCCTGGTGGAGTTGGAGACTGCCTGGGTAACCTCTGTAGGATCCAGATATCAGCTCGTGCTACCGGTAGAAACACTTATCCTAGTCTAATTCAAACCTACTGAAAAGCAGACAAAAGATGTCTGTCTCCACCTGAACAATCATTCATGTTTTTTTGTGATTGCCTGATTGTTGTCCCTTTAGTGCAGATATTGTTAGTTTTTTTAACACCACAACGGGTGATCACTGATCACACTGATCAACAACCACCTCTGCTTCTTAACCGACCACATCAATGTCCCTGAACTGACTTGATACCGATCAAAAAATGTTCCTTTCATTTTGTTGAGCAGTGTATTTAGCTCAAATCCACTTACCCTTGATCCAGTCAACATGCCTTGGGGTCCTGTTTTTCCGTCAGCTCCAGCAATCTGGGAGCCCAGACCCTGCAGGTGAAGCAGACAGACCTTTAATCAGTCTGTGTTATCACTATGTCTGTGAAGGAGAAAATGACTGCACTACAACATTATACCAGAGTTTGGTGTTGGTTTCGTTTCTAAGGTATGTGACCAATAATTCTACGCGTTCTCTGACATAATTCACACACTCTTTGTTCGCACTGTGCTTGCTAGAACATAAATGTTGAACTGGGTGCGGAGATGTGTTTTTGCACATATGTTTTTGTATTCTGTGCTCAACTCACTCCTGGGTGCGTTGGATGTCCCGGAGGTCCAGGTTCACCAGGTTGACCTGGCACACCAGGCTCTCCATCATAACCTGCAGATCCCCGCAGTCCCTATGAAGTAGAGAGCGAGAGAAAAACATGCTGATTCATCTCATGAATGAAAACCATTGTATTCCTATGCTCAGTATGACACTAATTCATTATTTTGTTGTTGAAATTGTATAATTTTTACTGTACTTTTTACTAAACTTAAGACTGACAAATGGATTCAGTAGTTCTTCGGTTATCTTGGTTGATACAGTTGAGCCTGCCAATCAGGTTGGTTACACATGATGCAGTTCGTTTGTGGATTATGAGCTGTATAGCGAGCACAGGTCGGAAACCAGTGGATACATACTCATACATCACCCTCAAAATGCTGCTCTCAACTAGACTGCAACATTCATTCATCAAACCTGCTACATATCTGCTTGGTAGGCACATTATACATCAGCCTTCCACATTAAGCTACCACTATTGAACTAAAACATTGTTCCTATACTGCAATGTTTACTTCTGGTTTAAAAATGTTATGTGTAATCAAATTAACATCTAAATACTAAATGTCTGCAACTTGATAGTTTGACTTTGATTATTGAAGCTATTGAAGTTCTGTTTTAGTCTGTAGATACGTACAGGCCTTCCTTTGTTTCCACGTGGTCCTCTTTCTCCTGGAGACCCCGGAGGTCCCTGTTTACAACACAAAAAGAACAGTCTGAATGATGACGGTGCAATCACACTATGACAATGGATTGTGCTGGAAGCTTTTGATATAACAGTGCTGGGTGATTGTGGAGTTATTCGGTTGTTCCTTTTTAGGTGAGGTTGTCCTTGAGGTAACTGTCCTATTATGCCATCTAGTGTCAATTCAGGTAAGCTGAGCATACACACAAAATCAGAAAACATTTGCAGATGGCTGCAAGAAACGGGAAGGAAGACAGATTCTCACCATAGGTCCAGGGCGGCCTCTGATACCAGTCACCTGCAGCGAGATGAATAAACACACCAGTTACAGCCTGTATTTAAGACTTCGTTTTGTCCTGTTTAAGCTTCATAGTTAGCGTAGCACTTACCAGTGGGACTTCTCCAGGTTCACCCTTCTGACCCTGAATAAACATAGAAATCACAAAACCTTTCAAACGGACGATACGTGGTAGTGACAGTTAAACTGAACAAATGACACATCAGCTGTGACCTACCTTATAGATCCTGCTGCCGTCTATGGTGACAGAAAGAAAAACATCGTTTGTTAATTATTTTATTACCATAGAAACAGGAACATCAAAAAAGTGTTTCTTTATTGATTGATATAGGTAAATTCTCATTGCTTGTTCTCGTGTTTTTTGTTAAAATACGACAGAAATGATCACATTGAGAGCAACTCACCAAAAGTGCCCGTCCCACTGCTGGTGGCTGAATCAGTCTGGCAAACCGGGCAACACTCGCCCTCAGGGACAGCCACTTTCTCACAGTTTGTCAGCTCATCGCACTGGATTTCATCACAGAGGACCTGGCCGTTGTCACACACACAGATTCGACATGGTTCGGGCTTCCAAATGTCCTTGTTTGTGTAAACCTCCCCATCTGCCGTGCAGCTCATGTCATCTCCTGGAACACACAGAGGTAGGTAGGGGTTTAGCTTTGTGTCAAATAAACTAAAAGCAAAAGAAGTAAGTAGATGTTGTTTGAACTTTTTACACGCATGCCTCAACACAAGCTCAGAAACCAGCTAACATTTGTGAGAGAAAGCTTCCAGCGAGGCCACAATGTGCACCGCTACACGAGCAGATTCTTGCAGTACTGATAGTACTGCAAGGTTTTTAACTGCAAAGCTAATCATTGGATCTTTGTTCATCTTCACTGGTGCAATATAGAAAGCACAACCCAAGCACTGTGGAAAAAACAGAATGCTTCATATGGAGAAAACAAATGGAAAATGCAAACCCCTGCTTTAGTTCATTTCCTCTAGAGACAGCATGTCAACTTGTTCAGAGACAGAAGTGTTGCGGGCTCCTGTAGTTTCTTCCATGCTCTCATTAACCTCTTGGTTTGTTGTAATAAGGTGCGCTTAAATTGTGGTATATTCCACATGCAGCAAATGATTCATAACACTCTCAGTATAGCCCTGAAAATGTTCCTAAATATTATAAGTACTATTTCTTTCGTATTAGTATTTGTAGATTACATGGCTATGAAGTGAGAAACGCGGTTGTAGAGGAAATCCCCCTGTCTGTTCCAGGGTGTCTCTCAGTGGCTTAAGCTGAGATCCTACATGTATGTCAAGGTCTAAGTAAACTTTATTGTCATCTCTGCTATACACTGTAGATGTGCATAGAGAGACGAGACAATTTGGCTCCAGCTAAAACAGTACAGGCAAACAAGTAGCATACATTATAGGCACACAAGTGCATATAAAAAAAATAAAAAGGTAATTTAGATAAGGCACATTACAAAAAACGTGCACTTTAGCCTGGGAAAAACCAACCTGTGGAGATTGTCATGTGTAGTTGATGTGCATGAGGACACTGCTGTGATTGTCCATGCAGCAGCTTGTGCATCACAACAGTGACAAGTAAAGTGCAGTGGTGCAAAGAGTTGGTAGGGATTCTGTAATCTGAGCCCACATCTATCGGGTCTGAAGAGAGGGGGGCTCTGAAGCCTGTACCTGTTCTACATATAAACAGCAGGTGGCAGCTCCGAGCTTCACAGCAGGTACACGAAGTCGTACTATTATAACATAACATATATATATA
>JAUMTR010000013.1:17285907-17300715 GCA_032270685.1 Microctenopoma stevenorrisi | reverse complement strand
TATATGAAAGCTAGCAGTCAATCTCATTTTACATTGTGCATATCTCCATGGCAAAATCCGAACACTGTAACAGTGTGTTTATAATGAGGCCTAATGCAACAGGACAGCATGTCCTGTCTTGACAGATCTAGTTTTCAAACGTAAATTTATGGCAGACGGGCCTGGGGTCAAGAAGCAAACACGGTTTGTTGAAATCTGACATGGCCATTCTGAGTATGAGTGTACCCACGAGTAAAATGACTAAAAACTGACTTCAAACAGCAGTGAGAATGAAGAAATCGTTGCACAAGTTAACGGTGATTAACATTTCTGCCCCCTGTTGATAGTAGCAAAATCTATACGATGCACATCTGGATACTAAGATATTGACCTTCAGTAAATCAGCGACAGCCACCAGGACTAAAACGTCTAATACCATTAATATGTGCAATGTGCAGTGAACTATTCCAAATCTACTAAAACAGGTGAGATAAACAAGTCCACACACAAAGTGAACATAGTTATTCAGGAGATGGAAATTCATACTGATATCACCTGCATGTCTGAAACTGATTTTGGATGCTGTACAGCTGTGCCATATTACATCTAGCTGGGTCTCGAGTGATACCCACAGACAAAGACATGTTTAAAGACATGTTTAAAGACATGTTTAGAATGTGAACTGTCTTCGCATGCAATTTTTTGTTGGGGGGCTCCCACTGCTTTTCATTAATTCCTCTTTGGTATTTTCATAATTACACACATGGCCAAAACTATAAATGTTCTCTTGACATAAAACGGTTTGCCTGTGTTGGCTGAGGCCTGCGGCTCTTATCTGTGTATATTTTAGAAGATTAAATATAACCTGTTCATCCTTGCTCTGTCAAGCACAGAGTATTTGACGACAATAAAAACACCACGTAGTTCAGTACTAACTTTGGACATGCAGAATAAAACAGGAGTCGACTGAACATGAGTGAATTCTTTTCAAAAAGGTTCTTGTCGAGTAGTGTGTGCTGTCTTTATGTGACTCTAACAGTGTGTACCCTCAGACATTCTGGTGAGACGTTGAAACGTCACCATGCAGGGATGTCTGGCTCATAGCTGAGAGATATTTTTTCCGTTGGCTTTTGGGAGATTTCAAACACTGTGTGTTGGGAGTTTGATATTTACTGGATTAGAAGTGTGGTTTTCAGAGCAGTCTTAAAAACCACAAGCTTTGAAAAGTAGGGAGGAAAGACATTCACTTTTTCCCTCCTCTCAGCTAATTCATCGCAGGCTCCGCGCTTTTCCACAGACGCTGTAAAAGCACAGGTTAATCATGACAACGGTGAAAAGGCATGCTCCTTTCTGACTGCTTCTGGATTTTCCACTAGTCAGCTACGAGGGCAGACAGTTTCCTTTCCTGGTCTAAAACATGGAGTCTGGAGCTCTTCGACATGACTCATGTGTCTGCTCCATCGTCTATCACTTTGTACACTTCACCAGACACCAGCCACATAACAAAGCATCCTCTGCGAAGTCACAGCACACAGCAACAACTCCTCTGTGAGGAAACATACAGTTGCTTTGCCACAAATGTGATGTCGCTGGCAGATGTGAGGAGACAAAAAAGTGAAGCTGGAGGATTTATGGCTTTTCCTGGGCTAATATGGAAATACTCATAGCATACTGTGCTTGGGGAGAATCTAATGTGGCCAGGGTTAGAAAATGACCTTATGGAAACTATGAGTCATTTAAACTGGAAAAAAAAACACAAATGGGCCACAAACTGATTGGCCTTTTAGTTAGGTTTTTTTTATTTACAGAAAGCCATCACCCATTGTTTCTGGAATCACGCGTAAAAAGTTCTTTATTCTGTTCATGGTCAGAACAAGATCATTGCAGTGAGAGGAACATGTTATGTTTGATACTGTGAGGAGGACGGCCTGAGTTCCAGCCCAGATGCAGATGAGTTACAGCTGCTGAGGGGTGGCTCTGCAGCAGATGTGCTTTCCTGCTCTGAAATCCTTGGTGTCATGGCCACATGTAAATCTCCCCTCTGTGTAAAAGACCTTCAGCTCGCACTGCGATTGGTCCATCGGTGAAACAGCCGCTGCACAAACATCATGCGAGACCGTTGCCGTGTCAGCCCAAAATCAAGAACGCTGACCTTTTGCCTTCCGTTAACAAAGTGCCCTGACACCCTATGATTACACCTCCCGTTTTTGCCTTTAGCATAACTGGCACCATCATTTTATGCATATAAGAGAAAAGCACCCTGTCTGTTTAATATTCGGAAGCATGGAGGACTTGCTGTACCATGTTGACAGGCCTGGAAATGTGAAAGGACGCTCTAGTTTGAACATGCTCCTCACCTTGGCTTCGCACAAACAAAGCTCAGTATCTCGAGGGAGGAGTAGGAAGCTCAGGCCAGGAAAGTTGAAATGAATAAGTAGCTTGCTGATTACATGTCTAGGCTTTTCCATCAACAGGCCCTGTCTCTAGTGGGTGTCCCTTTAAAGAGGCAACCACAGTTATGAGCTGTTCCCATCCCATGTTCTGCCCTGGGAGGATTGTGGGCCTACTTAAGTACACATCCCCCTCCTCTGTTCTGTATCTGTTCTGCTCACTGACTCACTACTTTAAATCGCCTTGGACCGGGTGCATTTAATCTAAGGTTTTAGAGAACAACTGGTAACCAAACAGCCCAAACAAGCCTTTTTTACTGAACACCCAACATGGCTAGAGCTGTGTCAGTGCTACTACAGGTTTCTGGCGACTGAGAAACAGACTGCTGACCCCTGGGTAGAAAGACAACTGGTCTACTCGCTGAGCTATCGTGCTGCCTCAAATATGGCTAATGCATGTACCAGCATTTAGTATCCTCAAGCACTCTTCAGTGTCATGAACTACAGTTCCAGTAGCGCAGCACCTGAAGGAGCAGTCTTAGCCCTCACAGTTCACAGGTTGTTTGCCTTTGTGCCACATGGAATGAAATATGCATCATACCCATGGTGAACTAAATATGTGGTACAGCAGGTGACATGCTCTGAAGTGTATGATGTGATGTAATCAGAGAACTACGACAAAAGTCCAGGGTCAAAGTTCAGAACCAGTGCAGACTATTTATTTACTGGTTGAGCATACAAAGCTGTACGTAAAAAAAAAACTGCTCTCGCGTTGGTTCTAGTCTTTAATCAACACTGTGGCTTTACGGCCAGTTATGTTCACGTTGCAACAGAATTTCTTTGTTTTGTTTTCTCTGCTTTTCCACATTAAATACGGTGCAGATGTCTGACTGCAAAATGCAGCACAGTTTAGCTGTTTAATGTAAGATTTATAGTATTTAATCATAACATTCTTGGCGTATAAACACTGATGTTTACCCATCAAACTGCCCACTGCATCCTCAGGTTTACTTCTATATGTTAGGTAATGGTCCAGTGGTGTTTGGTCTGCTCCACCTGCTCTACATCACGACAGAGTACATCCAGTTTAAGCCGAAATCACTATCATATAATACAATAAAACCCAATCACCGTAGGAACACTACGACTTAAACTGACATAACCGCAGGAAGTCCTTATGTTAGTACATTTCAGAGGAAAATGCTGATTCAGACATAACCTCAGCAGGTGGATCTTACATCAAGTCCTAGTAAACATTCAAACATAGGGTTTTCATATCCTCTCAGGTTGGATCCTGTGCACATTGTTGAGGAAAGTGAACACTGTACCACGCTGTACCAGCTATTCAACATTTACTTTATATATGTCTGGTATGTAGAGGGTCTGGTCATAAAACAGACATTTCCTCATCGTGTTAACACACACGAGGGGAGATTCTACATCTTTAATGCTCCTAATCAGTATAAATATACACATATTACAGGCTGTTTACCATAATTATCAAATAGCACCTGACATCTATATAAAGTTCAATTCAACATGTTTAACAGTATTACATTTGTGAATATAATCACATATGGTTCCTCGCTACGGTGGCTCCGTTAATGTCACGTTTCCGTGGTGTATTCATGTGGCTTTTAATGAGGACAAGTTTTGCATTTAGCAAACTATACTACGCTGATACATTTCTGACAATCTTCATGCTCAAAGCCAAATGATGACACATCGTTCTTAATGTGAGGAAGGACTGAGTTGTTTTATGAGGCGTCCACATTAGTTGTGAGGAGCAACCCTAAAGGCAGGACAGATTTATTGCCTCCACATTTTGTCCGACCTCAGTTTAAGGATGCTGCATCCTGTCCTCAGACCAAATGGCTGCCAGAGGCTCTTTCCTAAATCCCACTTTTCATTTCACATTAGCCTGTGTTTTTTCATATCCTCTTAAGCGCTCCAGTCCCCCTCTCTTTCCCCTCCCCCCTGTCTCTTATAGGCCTTTATCTTCACACACTTTTTTCCCTTTTTGGCTCTTTCTCATTTTCATTTCCTATTTTATGTATTGTGCGTGTGCTTTATTCTAAATGATTCCCCTTTGGTCTCTGTGTATCTGTCTCCATTTTGTTATTCCAAAAGCTCTGAGAGATGATGGAGCTGCTCGGCCTCGATGCCTGCACACAGTGTCTCGCACGTGCCGCCTCCCAAGCAGGAGGAATTTCTGTAAATATTTACATCCTGAGCTGGACTGCATAGTGTTTGGTTACAAGCCTGACACTATTTATATTTGCATTAGCCTTAGCTGTTATAAAGTCATAAACAGCTGGATAAGTTAGGATCAATTCACTGATTAACAACACTACGAGCAATCGGGCCCACCAAGGCTGGCTGTTATTTTTAGTTACACACACACCTTAATGTAACTTACATCACATTACAGATATGGGTTACGGTGCTGAACCTCAGACGGACAGCCAATGTTATGAGGAGACTGTGGGAAGCAGAGATAGAATCTGTAAAGAAAATAGCCTGTGAGCAGATGTTCAGGCCAACAACATTTTGACATTTGATTTGATGTTAGTCCAGTAGCATCTTAGCAATGGGAACCGTGATTTGACTCCAGGTGAACTGCCTCAAGTGCTCTAGTATTTCTCAGAGTCTCCATTAGCATATCAAAAGGAGAGCAGCTTGGGTAATTTCCAAAGACTTCCTCCGCACCGGTAGAAGCCACCTGGGATTCTCATTAGTAGAAGACTAGATCTTCATTTGAAGCCAAAGAGTGCAGTGGCTCTGTTGGGCCAGATAACTTTGAGGAGCCAACCACGCAGGGCCCCTTTCTTGTGGTGACATCACTCAGGCTGAAGCCCCCAGGGGACACGCAGGATTTATCACTTTCTTTTTATTGCCTAATGGAGCCCTTGAAGTCCGCTGCAGCCTGCATTTTTGTAGTTGCTGGAGACCAACGCAGACAGGGAGAGGTGACGAGGTCACAGGCTGCTGCTATGATGTAGATTAGCTCATAGGTCACTGAGGTCTGGTGGCGACATGATGCAACATCATCTTATCACAGGTATGTGGTTGTGGAGTCCACTGAGACCTGTTGTGGCTATGTGCTCTCTGAATAGAGTTAACGAACCTACAGCTGGAGCTAGAGTGTTATCGCATCTACACCAGCAACAGCAGTGACACATAAAAAATAAATGACAATGACTGAGGCTTTGTGTTACACTCTGTGTTGCACGCTTTGGATGAAAACATCTGCTAAATTATTATTGTAAGTGTACTACAGACTACAATTTCTAATTAATGACTTACTTCTGTTTGCGTATGTCATCATTGTGTTTGCTCGAGGGTGGGGTACAGCTGCATCTATTTTGGTAATGTAGGTGTGCCTGCACATGAACATCTTCTACAAGCAGAAGCAGCTTTCATATATTTTGGACATTTTCTATAAACATAATAGAGTTTGGGGAACTTAAAATGACACATTACTGGTGCATGTTTAGTCATTTTTGACTGTACTTAAATCTATTGTAACTGCGTGTAAATAGTCTCCCTCTCTTTCACACACACACACACACACACCTGGATTTCTCAATATTCCCACCTTGTGACATTATAACACCAGCATTGCAGTGACCAGTGAAAACCATCCTGAGAGCATTCTTGCAATGTCATGAGTGCCAAGCAACAGATTATTCCTTGGCAGATCTTTTTGCTGTTTGTTTTGCTAGAACTCCTCCCTTCTGTTAGTAACAGTTGCATACTTTCTCCAACATGTCATCAACAGCTGTGTGGGTCTCAGTCTGCCCAGCAGCTCCAAACTGAATTGGGCTATAGTTGTCCTCAATGCTGAGAACTGACCAGCTGACCTCAAAGTGAAAAGAGTTTTTCACACATCTCATCAGTGCTTCCTAAAGTACAATAGTACACGAAACAGCAGGAATGTGTAAAGAAGATGTCTCTTATCTCTTGACCGTCGGTCTCAGTAGTTTTATCAACTACATGCAGAGCAGAGGCACATGCTTTTTTCACAGGAAATTCCAATTTGACTTGACTTCCTGCACTGGAGTTGGACCAGCATACTGCGATGTGCAGTGAGGTATTTGCCCTGGATGACATAAATCAAACAAGCCTCCAGGCTTTCCTCAGTCCACTTGTACACATTCTCATTGTTGGTTTTGCTCATTACAGATTCTAGCTCTCATCCCACATCCCCACCCTGAATCCTCCTTTCCTACATCCCTCTGTTGTTGCCACTCTGCTCTGCAGCTGTGCCCGTGCTTTCCTTCCCTTCTTAATAGATATCAAAATCATGACAAAATGAAGCTCCCTCTTTTCCGGGCTTATCCATAGATTAAAGCTTATCCCTCCAAATACCAGGCCAGGCCAGAGAGACTCAACAGAAATCAAAAGTCAAAGTCTGCACCTAGAGCCTTAATTTAGCCAAGTAAATAAAGACTGACTTAATGCACATGGTTGATCAACTAAAGCCTGAGAGAAAATGTCTGCACACAACTGCAATTACAAGGTTATTCTGCAGGATACTGTTTCACGTGGCTTTGCTTTATTTCCAAAGTTTATTTACAAAAAACGCACCCTGCTAGTATTTGATGTCAGTCATATGGATATAATTTAAAGCTAGCCGGCCGTAAGTGACCGCGCCAACATTTCACTTTCAATCTGTAAGCAGATAAAAGCCAGACCAGTGAGGACACCTGAAAGTAAACCATGTCGCATCTGATGTGTCAGCTTTAGCACAGTCGCACAAACAGATTCTCTGCAGCAGCATTTGGTGAAATGGGTTTTAAGCTAAATGGTAGCAATGAGTCACTGGCTACAGGCAGACATTTCCACATCTTACTGCTCTGTCTCAGTGTGAGAAGTGTGTGTTCGGAGACATTACAGCCAGTGTACAAGGGGCAGCACAGACGCACATTGTGTTAAAACAATGAACCCCTCTTCTTACTGAATAACGTACTTCTCTACTGGACATGCTTTGGGTTGGTCACACAGTAACCTGACAGAGCAATGTCATTTTGATGCAGCAGACAACGCTCATATGAGACAAATCGATCAAGATAACGTCTTCCATCCAAGTTTGCCCAAACAATCATCTTTTCATCTAATTTACTTCATGCTTCATGCTTATAAGTGGGTGACATGTTAAAAACACCACACTCTCTCCTGAGATCTGGCAGTGTTGCAGAGTAAAGACAGCTTATCAATTTGCTCCATCCACATGTTAGAGGAGTTATTATAAATATCAGTACCTCAGTCAACATTTCGCTCTTGTGTTTCCAGAAAACATGTTCCAACTTCTGGTTATTGTTAGGAAGACTTAAACCAACAATGACTTGTGTCTACCCACTGTAACGTCTGTGAACCCAGAACGTGGTTTCAGTTTATTCTTCTCTGCTGCAAAGCTAAGTGTTGTTTAACATCTATTAATACACATCGGTGAGTAACACCGCTCCACGCCCTGACATGCTATTTTTGTGTGACCCTAGTATTTGTGAAAAATGAAAAAGAGCTTTAAAGGCTCTGAGAGACCATCTTTTACTCGACTCCTTCTTGTGGAATTTCATTTCACAGACTTTGAACAACAATGGAGGTCTGTGGCGAAGACAAATGAGCTAAAACCAGGTCCTGGATTCACAGATGTTACAGTGAGCAGATGCAGTTCATTGTTGGTTGTGGTCTTTATCAAATAAAAAAAACACAGAAAACCACTGGCATGTCCTTACATCATTGACGCAGTACACTGGTCCATAACCTCATTTATACAAAACCATATCGTTTCATATCTTTTGGAGCAAAGTCGTTCCTCCTGCTACAGACCACCTATACTGAAATGTAGCTCACTGCACACTACCAAACATCACCTGTCCGACAAGTTGTTAAGTGCCTGGACATATATTGGACCACATTGCTAACCCCTGTCACCCACCAACACCCACCCAACACTCCGCTTGCTCTCCCTCAGGAGTTGTAATACACAGAAACCTAGCTTCAACATAGAATTTGGGTTGAACCACAACCTGCAATTATGGCTGACAGTTACCAGTTTGTGGCATTTACAAGTAACCATGGTGTTTAAGAGTCTCATAGGCAACATTATTACATTTTGATGGACATAATAATGTAATTTAGTACAATGTAGTCTTCAGTGTGTTGAAATGTGGGAATTATTTGTAATTAAACTGATAGATTTGACAGATTAAGATTAAAACATGTTACTGGTGTACAGTATTTTAAAGTCTGACTCCTTCACACATTTTCACATTTGCTAAGATTCTTCTTAATTTGAGAAATCACTCTGCAGCTGTAATTAGGTTTTGCTGGGTCAGTTCGTGCCCAAAGACTCTTCACCTGAGAGAGAGAGCAGAGATCCCACATGGGACTTTACATCTCATGGAATTGTAAGACTGCACTTACAGCAGTGTTTAAAACAGTCACCAGGGGATGTTTGGAGACTGTGCTATATTACACTATGACCTGCCAACCTGCAGGTGATCACCTCCAGAGAGCGAAGGTCCTCCTGATCCCCTGGTGAAACGACAACCAGCTGGAACAACACTCAGTGTGCAACAGCTTACGAAGTAAAAAGCATCAACGCGACAGTCTCGTCTGTTGTTCTGTCATTCAGGGAGGGATAATATTACCTTTTAGCTGTTGAGAGAGATTAAGTGTCCCTGAATTAGATTTAATGAATGATTAAAGGGGCATTGCAGCTATGTAGTGCTGGGCTTCTATAAAGTAAAGGAATGAAGAATAAAGAAAGACCATTCAAAAATGAAGTAGCACTTTCTGACATATTCGTTTAATCCCTATTACTGTCTATTACAGACACTAAATAGCATCTTTGATCTTTTCTTCAAGACTGATATGTGCTGACTTCTTTTAAATCCCACACGTTAAACTACAGACTAGAGTAAATGAACCCTGATGAAATTACCCACGTTATGTTTAGGAGGCGGGACATTACTCAGCTTCACAGGATGAGAGGCTCCTCCTGACAAGTAAATCACATTGGAGAAATGCACACTGTTACTCGTGAACAGCAAGGAAATTAGCTTCATTTCTTCCGTGCTGGAACGTCACGTGTTAGCTCGCCGGCCAAGTTTGTCCTCAGTGACTAGTATAAGGAACAGAACTGGAACATTTGGTGTTTACATTGTGTCCTGTCCTCTCTCTCATGGACAAGCCGAGAAGATCACAGGAAAGATTTGGGACCAAGTGCCAATCAAGCAGCAGCAGACCCGACAGGAGGAAACATAATTGCATGTCTACAATTGTGGAGGTGCTCAATGTAAAGACAGAGGAAATGATATGCTCCCGAGCTCTTCGCTAACCAACCCCTAAAGCCGTACTGACACAGAAAGTCTTTAGCGTCCCTCCCTTCTAACTATCTTTAAGAGTAAAACTAGTTTTAATATTTTCCAAATCCTGCCAGAGTGACTCTCAACATCTGGAAGCCATCCCCACAGCCCAAGCCTCCATTTGCTGACTGCAACAATTTGGTTTTCTAAGTAGTTCCCATGGAGCAGTCCTCACGGGCACAAACGGCATCAGCTCCATCATCTGTGCCACCATCATGTCCCAGGTTCAGTGCCAGACACGTCACATCGGACAGCTAATAATATGTTTTCCTCTATGAACGCGTAACTTCAGACAACGTTCAACGTGATGAAGCCAGCCCCCTTAACTCTGAACGAAAAGAGGCGTGTAATCAAGTCATAGCTCAAAAATGCAGCATGTGTTTCTAATCAAATCCGTCTGTGGACCTGGTTGAATTCACATGTTTGGACTTTTCAGCTTTGGTAGAAAACAGCCCATTTGTTGCACTGTCAGTGATGTGGCAACAACAACTGGAATCAATTTAGCAGACAGAGTGACCTAATGTGGGTTTGTTGATTTGGAATACCAGATTTGTGCTCGCTGCTCGTGTGTTTCAATCAGAGAAGAAGAAACCGTGGCGAGGTGTTTTCTTTTATTTTGATTGTGACCACCATCCAAACCCTGGTGACGCCGAGACAAATGTCCTGCTACAAACCAAATGAAACCGTTTCACACACACCGAGTGTTTTGTCTCTTTGATGTGAAGCGCTAAGTGGCATCCTCATAGGCGTTTTACAGCTATGCCAGAGTCCGGGAGGAGTCATGTTCAGACACACACACACACCAACACGAATTCAGAGACATGTCTTTTGTGTAACTCTGGGCACACACTGCTGTTTTGTCTTACTGGAGTCAGGGATTTGTCTGCTGCTTTTCTCCACTGTTTCCATGTTCACTTTGTTAAACCTGGCTCCTTTGAGTCATTCTCGTTCCTCTAATAAATGTCTTTAAATGGTGTGTATATATTTCTTATCCTGACAATCTACCTCGGCGTCATCATTTACAATTGTGAGCTTAAAGTGTGCTCCTTGATTTCATTTACCTACTTATTTTCCGCTGCAAGCAAACCTTCTGCATGTGCAGGCATATGACTTTCATCTAGAGCTGCGCTTGACTTGAGTTAACATCTCAACATTTGTTTTAAACATGTTTCCACTCTTCAAAGAACCACATTTACACCATATTTGGACTGTACATTTCACCAATTTCCGGTCAGAAATGCTTCCAATAACCTCAGTGAACCTCAGTCGACAAAGACTTTAACTTCATTTTCTTTATTGTGTTTAAATGTGTAGAGTTGTTGAAGTTATCCACAGAACCGTTCCAGTTAAAAGCCACAGTCATACGCTATGTGACATTTCATTCAATGTTCTTCACACTTCAAGTCATTTCATTCTGATCTCATATATTTTTTACATGAGCCTTAAGCTGTTTGGACTGCCCCACATGAGCACCCCCCCCCCCTCCCACCCACCCACACACACACACACATACGCACATATTGTCTCACCACCACATTTTCCCTTAGTCTACAAAAACCATGAACTTTTTATTTGGTTGAAATGCATTTGCTTCCCCAACCACTATTCCATGGAAAGACGCCTGCAAGACTGTGGTACCACTTCACATGCTCAAATATGAACAGAGACAGTTACTTGATGATTGTGGAGACAAGCTTGCACTACTTAAGAGATGTTGGTTCAGTTCTATCTTCCATCATGATTGAGTAAAAGGAGCCTTTTTAAATCTTAATGATATAGTGAAAACTAATTTAACTGCAGTCTATGTATTTGTGCCAAAGAAAATACAGTAAACACAAACAGTATGCTACAGGCCCTGAGCTGCTTTTACCACAGGGTGGCGCTGTATTCTGTGTCACAGGTTACTCAAAACCCAAAAAGTAAAGCAAACTCATTTCAGTAAAAAAACATACTGAAGGAAATATGTATGTTATCTAAAGAGGAGCTTAAAAAACAATACTGCCTTACTGCACTGGTTAACTCCAAACTCCACTAGGGGCCCATCTATAAAAGGTTCCAGTGCACAGTGGTGGGGGCCATGACATCACATGTGGAAACAACACAGTCTATGTGACGACACAAGAGATCAAACAAAAAAAAATGGGGGAAGAGCAGTTCAAGTAAAACAAGAACACTCAGGTGTTCCAGCTCTCTGTGCTGCCAGCTGAAGACATCAGCAGCCCCACAGTCTCAGTGACTCAGAGAATTCAGCAGCATCGCTGCTTCTCATGTCTCCACATCTGCCCTGAATTAACATTCAGCTCCACAGAGGCGCGCAAGCTCTGGTGCTCAAATTCTTTTTGCAGATGTACAATGTAGTCCAAAGGGAGGGGGGGGGGGTAAAACTTAATGAATGTTCCAAAGTGGGGGATTGGAGTTGGGGTAATGCAAAACCACAGAGGTGCTCATTTCCCTGTTCTGCACATTTTCATTGCCCCTGCAGGGTGACATCACTTGCAATCATCAACAGATGTCCTCATGACATGTTTCCTGACATCCAGAGCTCGTTTGTCAATTCTTCTCTAAAGTCTCCAGGATACTTAGATCCTTCAGTCTGCTCCATTATCTTGTTACATTTTCAAACACCAACTTTTACCAAGCAACCAAGGGAATTCCCACTGGCATAAACACAATATGGGATAATGATAAATCAGTCTGATCTAAAACAACCTTATCCAAAAAACACACTTGAAGAAATTTCCATAGTAAATTGTTTTAAACAAATAAGGATTTGGACAAACGAAAGTCAACTTCTGCTTTCAAGTTTACACCAGCACAAAAGGTCAGCCACCTTAACACATTATAGCAAACTGCAATTAAGTGTCCAAATAAACAGCGGAGGAGTCCACTTACCACTGGTCCCATCTTGACATGTAACAATCAAAACCTGAGCTATGGAGACCACCAGAAAAAAGAAAGTCCTTAAATGCACAAAGCTCATCATGTCTAGAAGAAAGACATGAGCCTCCCTGTGTGCAGAGCGAAGGGAAAAGGGATGAAAAGAAAAAAGGATCTGATTATCACTGCTCCACCATGAATACAAGAGTAGCTCTCCTTGTAAGCTGCGAGCAGACCCAGCCCAGACTGCGTGAGTGCTTTTTTGTGTAGTTACAGCTTTAAATGACAAGAATGCTGGCGAGCCTAATTTTCCTCCCCCTTTTGTCAGCCCTCTCCCTTAACCATCCTCTCACAGACTTTTGTGGCTGTGGGAGAACTACACCCATGTTCACAAGTTCTCATACTTTCCAGTGATTCTTTCTGTCTGTGTAGTTTTATCAAAATGTCTCACGGTGAGTGGATGCCGGTGAACAGATAAGGAAAACTTACTTTTCTGTTTAAAGATGTCACGGAATTTTGCCTGTCCTCGGCTTGCTGGGCAAGATCATAAAAGTGCTGTTTTATTGCAGTATCTGGGACAGCAAAATACAGCGAGCCGAGAATCCCTCTCTACTGCTTAATTAAAAGTAGAATAGACTTTCCTAATGAGAAAACATAGTCAATGTAATGTAAGCATGTAATGTTGTTCGTTGACTTTCTTACTCATTAAATCTTTGGCGTCTCCGTAGTTGTAATAGTCCGTAGTTAAAAGGACACAAGCTAGAACAGGCAAACTGAAACTTGGGTGGTCATAAGTGTAGGTGGTCATCATGGGGAATCCGGAGTGTAAATTTAGAGAAAAATCTGGGGTCACCAACTTTTGACTGATGTGAGAACATGAGACCTGCCTAAAATGCCAATAGGATTCTTACCCTTTTTTAGCCCTTTCATTTTTACTATTTAGCATGCAAATTTCAAAAAAGCTTAACTGTGTGCATATCATTTAAATGAGCATATGTAGCACCAACAACATTTCAAAGTCTCTAATCTTCCACCTTCAGTAGTAAAGAAAACCTTCTACTAAATATGTTTCTAATGCACTACTTGGTATACTTGGTATGATGAACCATTTCCCCTCCACATCCCTAAAAGACATAAAGGAGTCTGTTGTAAGTCACGGACACTGCTCATAAAGAAGACACTGATTCATCTATGGGACAGTCACAGATATGGTAGACTCTCTGCAGAGAAATCCTGTCTTAGTTTAACCAGTTGGGGTGAATGTTGGTGAGCAACAATATTTTTGGACACAGACATGTTGTCACCATCTGTTTGCATACTGTATTTTGTGTATTTATGTAGTTGAAGTTGTCAAAATAACTGTTTATGCCTGATCTTTATTTTTAAACTTATGTGTGAATACATAAATCACCTCAAACAACTGTTTAAAGCATTAACAGTTTCTTGCCACAGGAAACTAACTTTGAATATGTATGAATATATTATAAATATGACAGGAAACAACAGTGTGCCTTGGTCACAAGCTGCTAAAAAACAGGTTAAGCCTTTGGATTAGCTATCTGTGTGACTGTGTGTAAAAAGGGGCATTCTAGAGGAGGCAGCAGAGCTAATAAGAAAGACAGCTGTTTCCCCTGACCCTGCCCACAGCCAATTCTCTGCTGCAAGTATCCAAATTGTGTTTTCTGTGAAACACTGAGGGATAAGTGAAAAACAGGGAAATTCAAACACGGCTGCCGGTTTGCCAAAGACTTTGCCGTTAATGCAGGTGACTGTTGTCAAGAGAAGACTATGGGTGCTATGGGACTCAGATTGTTCTTTTTATTGTTACATATTTTCCAATAAATGACAAACAACAGTGTGTGTGGTTTATTGTGTGCAGCTATCTGTCCCAAGCCCATTAGAATATCTTTAGAAATAGGTTTTACTAAATGCCTCTGAAAAGGCTAAATCATATAAGGGGCTATTGACAGCAGTAGAAAATACACATGTAGGATGATTTACGCAGTATTTATGACATCAGGATGGTGGTACAAACCGTGATAACAACTGTATGTTCAGGGTAACATGTCATTTACTAGCTCAGAGATTACAGTAGAGCAGAAAGTGGTAGTAGTTGTCAGTGTCATGTCTTCTCCAGCCCTCATGTGTCCTTTGTTCCTCCCTCACCTTGACCACTTCTCTCTCTCTCT
>JAUMTR010000013.1:17262421-17283065 GCA_032270685.1 Microctenopoma stevenorrisi | reverse complement strand
TTCTGCTCGGGAGATCTGGCAAGAGCTGAAGGCCGACTCCCGGTTGGACTTCTACTCTGCCTTTTTGGAGTGCGAGGAACACTGGGCTGATGGGTCTGAGAGCCAACCTGCTACGCGGCGACGTCGCAGGCACAGACACCGTCACACCCATCCTACCACTGATGTGGACGTCCCGGTGCATCCTGCTCTATCCCTGCAGCATGCACACGTCTCAGCACCGGCCTCACCCTTCCTGGGGACCCGCCTGGCCATAAATCCAAGGGCCCTGGGCCAGAATGGGCCGTGGAGCCCACGGTGTGGCCGCCAGAGACGCCAGGACATAGGGGCTAATAAGCCCTCACCCGCACGAGCTCGTCCTCCGAGACGAGTCAACAACACGGACATTGCTCTGCCTCTCCACCTCCCGCTCGTCTCCCCCGACGAATCCATGGCAAGAAAGTCGCCACCAGCCCTTCAAATCCTGCTCCAAGGCGAGACCACCTCGATGCTGCCGCCACCGCTCCAGCTCCTCTTCCAAGGCGGGGCCACGTCTTCTCCACTCCGGGCCCTCTTCCAAGCGGGGTTCGCTTTGATGACGTCGTGGCCGCCTCTCCAGTCCCTCCTCCAGGGCGGGACTGCATCTCCTCCTCTCCGGGCCCTCTTCCTAGCGGGGTCTGCATCGAGGAAGGTGTCACCGCCCCTCTTCCAAGGCGTCGCCACATAGCCTCCTCTCGGGGCCCTCTTCCAAGCGGGGTCCACGACGAGGTTGTCGTCGCAGCTTCTCCAGTCCGACTTCCAAGTGGGCTCCTCGTCGAGGCTGTTGCCGGTGCCACCACTCCAGTTCCTGCTCATCCGCCAGTGCTAATGGAAAAGAACCCTAAAAAGCAGTATCCAGTGCCTATGTTGCAGTTTCATCTCATTTTGTAAATGCTGCATTTCTGGGACACAAGTGACATTATCTTCCATCTCGCTCCACTGTCTACACCCCCCCACCCCCCACAGTACCTACGATTTTCTTTTTATTGCAGCGATTGTAGGGAGGTGGTTCAACAAAAAAATAATATTAAGGCTTAACTGCATCACAGCAAGTTTCACTCACTGTCCTTTTCTAATATCTACTGCAATAAACAGACTCTGCAGTCACACGCCACCAGAAAGCCCATCATATCGAGGAAACAAGATGGTTTCCTTGTCTTGGATCAGATGACATGACATGCACATAGTTTTTAAATGCTGACCTCAATGTTGCATTAGAATATATAGCTATTTTGTGTGTATAGTTTGCTAACTATATTCCTTCTGTTTATGGAGCACTATAACACTTCCATTTCTCATGTGTAGGAGCTGAAGCTGGATCAGAGCTACTTGTTGGATAATCAACAGAACAGTTTCAGAAGCCTTACCCAGGACCAGTCATTCACTCCAGTCACAGCACCCCATGATTGGCCAGATATGTGGAGGTTCTGTTGCTCTTCATGGGAATAAAGTGGTGCAGCGTGCCTCTGAGCATGCATGTGTTTGCCAATTGTGTTGAGCAAGACCCTTTCCTCTCCTAGCACAATTCATCCCCAGATTCTTCAGCGTGTGTCATGTGTCACTTAAGGGTAGCTTGAAACAAAGCCATTAACCGCTACATCTTATTAGCAAAATCTAATCAATTCAGAATTCAGCTGGAAACCTGTATCTTTGACATTCAAAAAGAGTCTGATATGTTTTCAGCGAGCTGTAAGCAGGAGGTTTTTCAGTGAAAGAGTTTCAGCAACACGAAACACAAGCATAATTAACTTTCTCTACATTTCTCATATATTATCACAGATACATGTTTGTATTTTGACCATGTTCTTTGTATTGCTAAATCTGGTTTTTATGTAAACACACACAAACCATTTGCCATGTAGCACAGAAAGTGAAACTCTTGAAAGCTGAACAGGCAGGATGCCTTTACAAATTATCCCATGCAATGTAAGCTGTGAGCAGACTTCCTACAGCGGAAAAATCCCCCTGTGTTATCTCCTACTTGTACTTCAGCAATCCTCCCTGCATACAAAACTCAGTCTGAACCTCGGACTGCCAAGATTGTGATGACTTTCCCCTCTTTTCTTTCAGGCAGCTTTACGCTTTTGGCTCATCTGCTAAAGTCATCTCGCCCCAGCCACCACCCTCCTTCTTTACCCAGAAGACATTTGAGGCCAATAAAATACAGATAATCACAGTAGACACCTTAAAACAACAGAATATGACTTTCTGAACAAATTGCGTGTCATAGGTACAAAATGTCAAATATAAATACACTTTTTTTTATATTCTGGCAAAACTAGCTAAATGTGCATGTCTGCAGAAATCACATATCACAGTTGGAATATCACTCAGCCAGACTAGGACATATCTGAGGTCCTGATTCAAAGTAGTTGTTCCCTGTTTAAAGAGGAAGTAATGGGCCACTGGTGCTTAATAAATATCGCATTGCAATACATCTAATCCTACTAGTATTTAAAACAATATGAATCTTTCCAGCTTCACCCTCTTGTCTGTTAGTGGCTTTAACAATACGTTTCAGTAACTGGAGGCTAAGCGATCAGGTAGCTCAACTTTCATTTGGCCAGCAGAGATATGTTGTTTTTAGTGTGACGTACATTTCAGTCAGGCATGAGTGAAGGAAAATGCGTAACCTAAACCTGGGGCCCTCCTCAGTGTCCACATGTAAATACCGTATGCTGTAGTGAACACAGAGTCGACTTCCTTTAACACCAAAGAGAAATTAATGATTTCCTCCGTCTTCCTGCTGAACTCTTGACACTGCGGCACGATGAGTGGTGAAGAAAACAGACCAGAGCAATGTTTAGAAAGGAGTTCATTATCAATCTGTGCCTCTGCACAGATGCAGGAAATATAATGCATAAGGGAACTAAAAAAACACCAAGGACAAAGTCTTAACTAAGATGCTTTTGATCAAGTGAAAGTTGCACCTACACAGTTGCACAAAAGCTGAGCTACAATCATTTTACATAAAAATCATTGCAGTGTTCTGCTGTCTCTGCCTGAATGAATGCAAGTGTCAAGCTATCAGTATTAACATTAAACATACAGTAGGTCGTTTCTACCATGTGGAACTTATCATCCTGTAACTGAACTCCAAACCCCTTCCCTTTTCCACCTTTCATTTGATTTTGAGTGGAATAACTGAATATTGAACCTGGGAGTGTCGCCTCCCTTCTTGCCTAGTTGCTCAGATTGGTTTTTACAGCTAACTGTAGGAAGAGTCCTGGTGGTTCCAGACTTCTTCCATTTCACAATTATTGAAGCCTCTGCGATACTGGGAACACTCAAAGGTTTAGAAATCAAATCACACCCTTGAACTAGTATATGTCTTGGCAAAGTCATATCATGTTGGTGTCAGAGCTGTACAGCACGCCCTTGCTTTTTGCAATATGAATTTGGCTACAGCCAAAAGTCTTGAAGACTTCCATATATGAGAGAAAATCAGTGGCTCAAATATGAACATTCTATGAAATTTAAAATTCAATTTAAACCACTAAGTGTGCAAGAGGTGAGGTGGGGCACTGGGTGCACCCAATGCAATTTCTGGATGTTTTAGTTCGGCAAGCAGCAGAAACAAGGGTCATGAGAGCTGAAGGTGGGAAATAAAGAAGAAGAAGTAAGGCTAAAGGGTTTGGACAACATATTTTGATAGTAATTCTCTTTTGCTTATGATTATTGATTAATATATAAGTCATGTTTAGTGCAGAGAGTAAAGGCATTGCTTTCCTTCTAGGGGGTGGGGCTGCATAAACCATGTGAATGCATCTATTAAACCTCTGTTTTCACTGCCCTTTTTCCACTTCTCCTGACAATAGCAGTGCTGACTTTGTAATGGTGATAGATGCTCTTAAAGAGATTGTCAGGGAGCTATCGAACAAGTCCCATCAAGCTCCTGAACCAGAGCAGCCAATAGGAATGTTGGTTGACAAATGAGGATTGGAAGCCGTAACCTAAGAGTCATCAGTCACAGTCTCAGACAAGCTCCTCCAGGCAGGGAGCAGGCAACCTGGGGAAGGGATTTCCTCAGTAATGTGGGAGGATAAAAATGAGAAGTAAGCAAGAAATAAAGAGTATTACAGAAAGAGATACTGACACACATTCCCCAGTGTATCTGGGAGTATATCACGTCACATTATTTATTAATGCGACTACTTCTTGTAGAGTACATTGAGACGTAAAAGCTGCTTTCTTTCTGCAATGGATGAGCACTACGAAGAAGGAGAATTTCTTATCTAATCTCAGTCTGTTAAAATTAGCTGCAGGCTGTGAGGTTGCACAGCGCTTAAAGGTTGTTCTGTGCTTTGGTTCTTTAAATAAGCAGAAGCAAGGCAACCAGATAACTAAAACAACCAGAGCAAATAAGTCGAACAAAACAAAGGTTTTCTGACCACATTCGATTTTACATGGTTGTGGGGAAGTGATTTACACCTTTTGGAAAATGTGAGCAGGACTGAGGTCACTGAGCATGAGTCATTGGCCAGATATCTTTGAGGGGGATGGAAGTCCTGCGTTTGAGTGCTGGACTCAGTCATTTGTTTACTTTCCAGGCAGAGGATTTGAGAGGCAAGAGAAGGGGAAAATGGTGGACAGAAACGTAACACACTTTCACTGCACTGATACAGGCTTCTTGCAAGAAAAGATCCTTTTAAATTTACACAGTTATTACAATGTGTTGAAGTAGTTTGATTGTCTGTTCGTGATCGGCTTTGTGTTGGCTTTAGTTGCAGATGTTTTCCTAATGGCAGGTTTTAACTCACTGAAGTTAAGTAGCAACTAAAATAGATCAGCCAAGTTTGCGTGTAATTTTTCAATTATTGGTATTAAATATGTTGTGGGACAGCTCTCAAAAGGGTTTTATTTTTCAAACCGTGGTCTGACTTTGGATGGATGAGATCATGTCGATTCAGTGGATCACAGTGTCTGAAAAAGAGGCAAAATGGAAAAACTGAAAAAATCTCTCTAGATTGTGAACTGCTGGAGTTTCAACATCTTATCATGTTCACAATCCTAAGAAAATGAATCAGTCTTTAAAGTTTCCTTTCCAGCTTAAAAATACCAAGACACATATCAGAAATTGCCCAACATTTGTAGCACAGCTACAAAAAGCCTTTCACACAGAACATGATTAAACTTGAACATTTGGGAGTCTAGTGAAGGCTTTGTAAAGGCGTAAAGCCCTTTGCATGGCCTTGCACCACAGCTGTCAGACTGTTTGGAAAGCAACAGGAAACTTGGCTTTTTGCTGTATGTGTACTGCTATTTGATGGAGACTCATACTTTTCAGCTTAATCTGACAGACTATGTCCCAGAGGCATCAAGGCATTAGCCATGCAGTGAGAGTTTAAACAATGAGAGATGTGGTTGTACTGTCAGATCAGGGATTTTTTTTAGCAAATCTAAACAACTTTACTTTGCATTGCTTGGCAGATGTTTTTATCCAAAGCGACTTACAGGGAGCTGGCGCTGTGTGTCTGGCTCAGAGACACACCTGGTAGGGGATGGACTAGGAGTCAGACGGGGTTTCGAACCTGCGACCTTCTGCATTCCAGTCTGACGCCTAACCCATTGAGCTACCAGACACCCAACAACCTATTTAAAATGTCCTCAAGCCGTTTGACCTTAGTAAAACAGATACCAGAAAATGCACTTTAAAAATGTTATGTCAAATGTTTTCATGTAATAGTCATTTCTCTAGAGAAGTTCTGGAAGAAGTTCTAGTTTACCTACCTCTGTTTTTTTAGGCTAGGTCACTGAGGACTAGGAGGCACTGGTCCTCCAAAAAACTTTATTTCCTGTGTGTGTATCTATAGGATGGTGATAGAAAAACACCAGTTATCTAAGCACACATATACACACCTTTAACAACCCAACTCCACTCCTTCTATCTTCTCACAGCAATGAGCTTCTTGGACTAGCAAGTCCTCAGTTCCTGCATTACACCAGACAACAGACACAAGGATCCAATCACCTCAGTCACCTTCTTGGAGTAAAACTATGAGGCTCCCTCTGGATGTCAGGGCTTCTCAACCTGTTCTTATGGATAACCCCAGACACCCTGCATATGAAATACATTTTGCTTATTCACCACTAAATATTATAATATATGGAAACAGACACAGAAACCTCTCAAATCACATGTGCAGCATGCCGCTTATCCTAATCTACTTTACTGATCAGTATGCATTTACTGTGCTCCGTTCTTTCATAGTCCAAAGAATAGCCCAGTGTTGTGTCATACCGTTGTTTTCTTTCAATGCCAAAGCTCTGCCACAGAGTATATTTAGTGATTCATTGGGATAAAGGGTATTTTATACTCAGAAAAAAGAGATTATTCAAAAGCAGTGCTGCCAGCCTGCTTTCTAGGCACATTTTGGTACTTCCTTCTTCATGACTTTGGGTTTCCAGTAGAATCAAGTCCTGCTGTGGCTCTAAGCCGACTGTAGCTGTACAGCTTCTCTATAGCAATGACATGCTACAATCCTCTCTAAGCTTTATTGTCATTGATTACAAATTTCAACAAAACTTGTTTCCTGCATTTGACCCACCCCCCCTTGGGGGGAGCAGTGAGCAGCCACAGGCGGTGCTCGGGGAGCTAGCGCTGGGTGTCTCGCTCACGAACACACCTGGTATGGGGGATAGACTGGAAGTCTGGGCTGGGATTCAGTCCTGCAAACTTTTGCATCCCAGTCTGATGCTTATCCCACTGAGCTACCAGCAAGTCACGATGTTAGCTGAAGGCAAAATAAATAAAACTGGAGGCAAAAACAAATCACCTAAGGCTACGTCACCTACTGAAGGGTCATCGTGCTGTGCTGTGGGCTGCCAAAATCGAAGGAGTAGTGTACAGGTCTGTTGTAGTTATGAATGTGTATCTAAAGGTTTGTTATGCCCACCTAACATTAAACAGAAACTGGGGAAATACAGTAACTTGCCCTCCGCCACAACTGGTTTTACATAATCATACATTCCATTTCGTCTCAGAAATATCAGCCACTTGAACCTTTCACTTCCATCTTGAAACATATTATGCACAGAACCCTGGTCCAATTAGGGGTATTTGGTAAAATAGCAAACATAGACTGTGTCCAAGCCTACGTGACCACAATCTGGCAAACTATTGTGCTTATGGAAGCAGAAAACTTCAGGCCCTCATACGGTTTGGTAATAAAGCCATCTCTCCTTACAATAAACTGAAGATGGGTTCAGTTGAACTCGCTAAGAATGTCTCTATGGAAAAACTGCATTAAATGCATGGAACAAAGAGATATTGTTCTGCACATTTATTATTTTTTTTGGATCACTTTGTTGAGATTTGCTACATTTCCAGTGAAACTGAGGCGAAAAGCTAAAGCTCAGAGAAAAGAAGCTGGGGCCTGTTTTCTTGAGAAAGTTATAGCTCGCAACCCAGAGATAATCACTAGGTATAAAACAAATGCATGTACTCTAGTGATGTCACCCTTTTATTAGGATGATGTGTGAGCCCTTTCTTTCCACAGCCAAGGGGGGGGAAAATCATGGCCCTCATATTCCAGTTGCTTCTACAGATGGGTAAACCACCCTGTGTGTCTGGTGAGTGGGGGTCTCCTCCAGCCCAAACTGGAATGTACCAGAGTAATTCATCACTCTGAATTTTGTGAGTCAAGAGGAAAGAATATGTATAGTATAATTCCCTTAGAGACAAAGAACCACGATGTAGGATATCTATATAAACCTATAAGGCTGTGAATCTTTGGACATTCAAATAGCATCAACATTTATTAAGATTTGTTCACTAAACTGAAATTGATTCTGATAGCTACTTCTTAGCAGTGGTGCTAAAAAATATATCACCTCTGCCTCCCTTGACTCCTTTGACAGCACTATCTGTTTGCGTTGCAGTGTTCTTTGCGACATGCCTGCACAGACACCCCCTCATGCACTGTATACAAAAGCTTTAAAGCCAAATGACTCCCTCCCTCTCTGCTGCAGAGCTGAGTGATGGTGAGAGAAAGCTAACCTCAGGCTGGTAACATTTCAAATAGCGGATGCGTGAGTAATGACAACTCTTCAAAAAAAGTTATGTATTCAAACGTGTCAGCTTGTAGCTGCTACAGGTAGGGAGCAATCGTAGCGCTGCTCAAACCTCAAGACTGCATTCAGCTGTGTCTTTGTGTTGTCATCTTTTTTTTTTCAGCTGTGAAGCATTGATGATGTGTTGCGTTCTGCTGCAAATAATTCATGGAGTACACTTCCCTCGTCCTGTACTAACTTGTAGAGCTAGAGAGGCAGTGCAAGGCCATGTTTTTGTTCAAATGTAAAGGTTTTCTCCTTGTTTGGTGTATTTGTCTTTAAATTGACCTCAGACTGTTTGTTTAAATGCACACATTCATTTTTAATCATCATCTTTACATGAAACATGTCATTTGTGTATGTGCACACCCACACTTGCATGCACAACATAAAATGCTCCTGTGAGCTGTATATCAGCCTTATCCTCTGCAGCAGCACTACATTGCAATCCCTTGTTGTGTGGCCAAAGAATTAATCAGGAACACTATTGAAGTTAAAAAAAGGGACAGAACAGAGTGGTAAATTATATATATATGTAATAATTCCAGACCATTTCCATTCAAGTTTAACATTACACCACTTCAGTAAGTGTTAATAATAATAATGAATACTTTATTGTTGTTTGGACAGCTGCTAAATCTGTGTCTGCACTACTACAGGGTTTCGGGGTTTTGTCCAAGGACACCTTGACAAAGAGAATCAAACCGCTCACCCTTGGGTTGGAAGACGACTGCTCTACCCACTGAACTATCATGCCACCCAAAATGTGTTGTACTGTGTATTTACCCAAATGATGTTTGTCCAACATTTTTTAACATTATTTTTTCATCAGTGTCTGTAGCATCAATGCAATCACTTATCAAAGTGACAAAATGTCTGATCCTGGTAAATCCTGCTCCCTCTGAACAGACTGTAGATTCCTCTGCTAAGACTTTCATCTGTACAAAGATGTTGGGGTCACATATGTGGAACACTCGCAGGAAGTTGTGGAAGTTGACTGTCCCACTGGAAAAGTTCAATGTTTTAATGTGCTTGTGATAACTTTGTTACCTGAATGCAACATTTCCTTTTAGATGTCCACTGTTCCTTTAATGCCATACCACCCATTTGGCAGTAACCTGAAAGTATCGGCCTTTTGGGGATAGCTGTGTGGGTGTTATGCTTTCCCATGCCTTTTCCAATATGTGTCATATTGCGCTATTCCATGTAAGTCTCCAAACGCCTTATAATTGTAGTTTTATTGTATTGCCAGTAATAATACAGTTTAAACCAGTGACGTCCATTGTGTCTCTTTCTTTTTAAGTTGTCTGCTGTGGTTGTCCTTCTAGTCTTCTGTGAATACTCAGTTTCTTTTTGATGTTGAAAAATCTTATTCTAGATTAACTTGTAGTTTGTGTGTGTGTTATTTGAAAAAACAGAAAAGTCACATGTGGAGGAAGTATGAATCCATGGAAGCCACATTAGATTGGAAAGGCTGAACCAATTGTGCTCCTTTTCTGTAGAGGCAGAGGTCCTGGCTCTGGTGTTTAACTCCTAGTGTGTTTAACTGCTGACTCACACTCCCGGGAGTGGGTGATGGTACAAAGGCACAGTGGGCATAAATACAGCAATGCTATAACGTGAGTGGAGTGCCTTAGTGTTTTGGGTTGATGTGAGATGTGTGCTGCACATGTAGGAAGAATTTTAAGGTCCAGGAACTGGCAACAGTGCATAGCTGTACTTCCTGCGTTTTAAAGTGTGCAGCTGAGTGGGGTTTTTTCTACTGGTCCACCCCCCAAGTTCTAATAAAACTTTCTAGCACTAGCACTTACTTAACATGACAATATAAGTTGCTCTCAGACACCAAAATATCCATGATTCTGTGGCTGCCAGACAGCTTAGTAATTCAACTCCTTGTTTAGCCTTGTTTAGCCCAAGCAGATATATGATGCTGAGCACTATGCACAGCATCACTTGGGTGGGGGGTAGTTTGACACTGTTTACACAGTTCCTCTCAGGCAGCGAGCCATGTTTTCCTCTATGTAGATGTGTCTGGTTCGTGTTTACGCAGGAGTTAGCATTTATACCACCATCTCAATAAAAGCTGTCAAAATCCAACAGACGCCTTGATGTACGGCTCACATGTGGTTAAAGAGTTGCACTTTAAAGTGGTATTCAGTGTTTGCCATCAATGTCCCCTGCAATTTAGGTTCACTCATAAAATACACTGAGGTCAACAAATGTTTCTTGTTAAGGTTGGACTGACTAAAGCCGATACTTTAAAGCTACACTGTGCAATTTGAAGGACGTAAAGGGTGAATTTTACAGATGATCCTAACCCTAAAAGAAATGCAAATTCAGCATAAACTACTGTTGGCATACTGGTTCTTAGTAAATACACTGCACATATAAAGTATTTTGATTTTCCCACAACTGTCAAGTGGAAAAATAAACATAGCATCAGCTGCTGCTTAAATAAAGCTGATAGTGAATTGAAACCAAGAAGCATTTTATTGTAGCTTCATGTGAAAATTGTGTTTGTCTAGTATGTTGTGTCACAAAATAAAGAAATAACTTGGTGTTAAAGTTAGAACTAAATACTAAAACAGATAGACGAAAAGTTTTCATACTTGACTCTTTTGAGTCAAGTATGAAAGTCTGTAGCACAGAATGGTCCCAGCAGCACGTGCACATAGAAAATGCAATTTTACAGCAAGCTAAACATCATTACACATAAAGGGGTTAGAAGAACTTTTGAAGGTCATATTGTTCACATAAAATATGTGCATTTTTATTGAAAGTTGTTTTTAGCCTTTACTTCTCAGAGCTAGAACCGACTGTGAGTTTTATGAGCATCTGCAGTAGCTGCAGTAGTCTTCTAATGATCAGTTAGCCTCTTAAACTGATAAGTCAAAAACCTATTTACGTTTATGTAGATTTCAAAGAAAACAACAGCTGTTTAAAACATATTCATTCGCTATATCAACAATATCTAAACTGCATTTAAATGAAATAAACATTTTTCTTACAAATATAAAAAATTGTTGGTATGTAGCTACGCCAGGAAACAACTGTTCAGTTGGAGCAGAGGATGTGAATTAGTCGGCACAACACCAGGCCAGACACTGTATCCCTGTGTGTGACCAGTCTTAGACTAAATGCATAAGGCTGGATCCTGGAAGCAGTACTTTGTAGTGTAAATTAAATACGTACTAATTAAAAATACCTGTAGAAATACTTTAAACGTTTATATTTGTCCTGTGGCACCGAAAAACCACAAAATGATAAAGTAAAGTGTATCAAGTAAAAGTGCATTACTTTCCCTTGGACTTCCAAAAACATAAAATTGTTTAAGAAATTGACATTTGTTTTTTTTTTATTCATCTTTTCAGATAGAAGATGTGAAACAAATCATATATATAGATGTGGATAACACAATCAAGCATCATTGTTTATTTTATATTGGTGTTTTCTGTGTAGCATAAGTCATAGCCATAGCATATGTCAAACACTAGTTGTTCAGATGTCCTGGTTACACAACGAACTTTAGGTGTTGGTGTTGTCTTTGGTTCTTTGGCTCTTTCAGTGTAGTGTTGGAGGATCTCATTGTTGCATCAATCAAAATAAGACAACCCTTTATATGCATTGTTTCAGGAAGAAATCTCTAGAGGTAAATGTATGGATTTACTTGGCCTTAGACTACATTTGCTAATCGCTAAGGTATAGAATTCACTGGGACACTCGTTTGTATTGATAACACGTATAAAGCCCTTGGGGTCTTTGTGGGAGCTGAGGCAACACAGATGTTGTTTGCTTAGTTTTAAGTGGTGTTATGGCTTTTCTACTGTTCTGCTCCCTGCATTGTGTGGCCCACAACAGCATTCCTGCTTACTTCTCAGTGGGACCCTTTCCTCTGCCCCCTCTGTTGTAGTGGTCTGTGGTCAATGTCCCAGAACTTCTTCTTCAATTTTTTCCAGTGGTTTGCTCTGATTTCAGTTTCACCAACAAAGAGATTTCCTGCTTTGGTACAGGTCTAGATTTAGGTCTAATAACATTATACTTCAAACTCCCGTACACAATTAACTTTTGGACTGTTCCTTTAAGATCCTCAGCTCTGTTCAACCATTCTCCCAAGGGACATGTTTTCATCATCTTCTCAGTTGCAGTCCCATTCAGCCAACTTTCTTTCAAAATGTCTGCTTTGCTTTCACTGAACGCCATTTTTCAGCACAGACGTCCTATAGCAGATAAAACCTAGTTTTTAACCTTATAATAATTGATCTCTGAAAGGGAAACTGCAACACTTTATTTCCGGAATACAACAAGTACTGCCCATTAGAAAAATAATTTAATGACTGGAAATTCTTATTTGCAATAGTGGAGTGATGTGTTAAACGGCCTGGTAGCTCAATGGGTGCATAAAGGTTGCATGTTTGAAACCCTGTCTGACTCCTAGTCCATCCCCTACCAGGTGTGTCCTTGAGCCAGACACCCAGCGCTAGCTCCCTGTAAGTCGCTTTGGATAAAAGCATCTGCCAAGCAAAGAAAAAATAACTAATAAACAGTCCCCTAAAGCTAATTAGCATGCTAGCGATGCTAAGGAGTCTTTTTTCCACATGACTATACACGTGAACATGTGAACACGTTTGCCAGCAACACACACTTTTTATGCCTGCGAGCTTTTCGGTGCCAGGTGAGGTGTAATGACACATGCGGATGCAGTTTGGCAGCTGGCATAGAGGAAGGTGGAGGTGCAGGCTGCCGCTTGCTTATCAGACACATTCTCTGTACGCTACATAAATGAAGCCTCCATTGAGGAACAGGGGATCCTGGGAGAGACAGAAAACGATTTTAGACAGCAGACTCAAGTTCTTCAATGACAGGAAAATGTAACTTTGCAGTGGTTAAAAACTATGAACTGTATTGTGAACTCCACCGTGTGGAAGAGATTTTAAATGTAAGCTTCTGTATGAGTATGTATGTATGAGACCCATCATAATAAAAAAACTGCGCTGATGTGCAATAAAATAATTGAATTAATTAATGAATGAATTAATAGGTTAACACATAAATATATATATAGTCTGCACTTATATAGCGCTTTTTCACCTAGACTGGTAATCAAAGTGCTTTACACTGCTTCTCATTCACCAACACACCGACACACACCGATGGCTGATCTGACTGCTGGAGGAAACTTGATCTGTAATTTCATAACTAGCTAAGGGACTGTGTTGTATGCTCTGACACCTGTCGATCCCAATAGCATTCACTTTAAAAGTCATCATGTTATTTTAATGTTGGCTGTAATGTTGTAATGCCTCTTTTAGCACTGTGCCTCCTATCAGCTCCTGAGGGAAATACTGTATTTAGCTTGCTGATAAATGCTCCTCTGCATTCATCGGCTAATCACTATGTGTGACTTGTGTTTTGTAACGAGCAGACAGTGTGCAGAGGGTAGCAGAGCTCTCCCAGTGAAAACAGCTGCCTGCAGCAGCTACGCACAACACAGATAAGGACAGAGCTGTGGAACAAAACAGGGATGGAAACAGAGGCAAGGGGTTCAGCTATAATTCTCTCTGGGTTTGTCCGAATGAACAACCACTTTTAAATTGTAATGTTATTTGATCCACTGGTCAATAAAAAAACATATTGGTGCAGCTTTCATTAAACATATACAAAAGGTTAAATAAAGCAATATAAAGCAACCAGTGCTTTTACAGTGCAACACGAAGAAGTATAATTTATAGATTCAGTTTATAAAATGACTAAAATGTAATTTAACAGTAATAAGCACTAGGTTTGTGAAGGCGACAATGTCCATTGAGGAGAATGGAGTCAGGTGGTCAAATTAAGTAAATGATGGTCTTGAAGAGTACTTTCCTTTTGCCAACCCTTTAATTACTTGAAAGACAGTCTTGGTCCCCTGGGTTGTGGAATATGACCCTCAGGTACTGACACAGCCAAATAAAACGACAGCACCTGAGTAAGTCTGTCTGAGGTCACATCAGAAACAAGCTCACAGGAAGTGACTACAGTTGCTGTAAGTTCAGTCAAATGAACTGATTCACTACAACTCATCTCCACATTTAGGTGTGAAATCATCTTCATCATTAAACTAAAAAGAAAAATATCAGTAAGTGAAATCCTTACTACCCAAGGACTTTTGTTCCCAGCAAACAGTGATAGTAGAAACTGTTCCAACTGGATTACCAACCACCTGTGGAACATCTGTGTTGTATGTCTAAACATCTTTAAGCTTCAAACATGAACATAGTTTCCAGCTGTCAGTATAAAGTCCATCTTGACACTGCTGGATGTTCATCTGGAGAATAAAGCAAGGCATTTTTACTGCAATACTGTGCACCATATTGAAGAAAAATAATAAGCAATCTATTTATATTTGAAGTTAGGCTCCCATCTAGTGGAGTGATTCCATATTGCACATGAGGGCAGACATTATCCTTTATCAACCTCTTTGTTAGCCATCCCTCACAACTTTTCATTTAAAAGAAATGCGTGTTTGGTGTGCACATGTTTTTTTTCTGGTTGAACAGGTCACAGTGACGGTAAACTGACACATGGTGGATCAGTATGCTTCAGTTCTCTCTCAACTGCATTTATGTCACTCACTCACATTTTGAGCTTATTGATTATTAACAGTTAGAGTAAACTGTACAGCTGTAACTTCCTGGTGTCTTTTTCAGGGCTTCACACTCAGTATATCACCCCTGGAAGACAAACATGTTAACAATAGTCCAACTAATTCACTTGGACTGCATCTGTAACATGTTTACACAACCTCAAAGTCATAATAATGAATCTATACCTTAGACTGTAGGCAGCTGTTCTTTCCAGGGAGGATAGGAAAACAAATGTGACTAAAGACCCAATATCTCTGATGTCTGGACAGAAGTTTTACGTTTTAAAAAATGACGTGCCCGCACGCACGCACGCACAGACACAAACTCAAAATCACTACTCAATGGAGGACATACAAAAACAGCTAGTGACTGAATACTAAAAGAAAGGTAGTGAGACGGAATAGAACATAAACAGAAAACTAAAAAAACACAGATTAACACTAAGGAACTAAACTAGAAAATAAGGAACAGGATAAAACATAAGACAGCTGAGCACAAAGACAGGGAATGTGGGCGTGGCCAGAAGTGCATGGAAAATGGAGAGAGAGGGACATGCAAGAACAAAACAGAACAATCCCTACGAATAATGAGCTGAAAAACATCATGGCTCCATGAGGATTTCTTGTTACGTGCTGGTACAAATATTTAGGTACATAAATATGTCTACTGATATACAGCTGGTGCGCCAAGTCATTTTGTACCTTTAGAGGAACAAATACATTTACTCAACATTTTATTTAGACCTTTTTGTAATTGCAATGTTTTCTTTTATTTTAAAAGTCTGGCGAAGACAGGAAGTTAGGCGAGAGGATAGTTGAGCAACACAGAGTTTTTACCTCTCAATCCCTCTGCATCCTTTTTGATTTTAGTGAAAACTTTAATAATTTTAAATATACTTGACATTTACCTATTTTTGTGCCTGTTTAAGTAAATATTAATAAACCTTAAAAAGTGGTCTATTGGATTTTTGGATAGGACAAAGACGGGGAGTGGGGGCATGGCGAGGAGAGGCCAGGTGAAATGGAGAGAAGGACATGCAAGCACGAAACAGAACATATATTAAACACCCTAACAGAAACAGACAATATACACAAGACAGAAACTATGACGACAAAGTACAGAGAGACATGCGGGGAAGAAAACCAATAGGCAGGGACCAGATATACCCTGAGCCTGGTTCTGCTAGAGGTTTCTTCCATTAGAGGGAGTTTTTTCTCTCCACTGTCGCCATGTTTATATAATGTCCTAAACCTTACAAAAAAAGAAATGTTACGGATAGTCACAGATCTCTGTAGCTTCGTTTGGCAAAACGGTTGAATGCAACTCTAGCAGTTGGTCCATACAGGCCTTTAGAGTAACGCTTGCCTGCTCCTGCCATGGAGAATGTTTTTCCACTTCCAGATTCACCATATTGTAGTGTAAGGGTTTGGGAATTAGCGGACTCAAGACCAACTCAGGCGCAGACAGAAAATTAAGTAGGATAATTAAATAAACATAGGCAAAAATCACCCCAAGGGAGGCAAAACACGCAACCAGGAAAGGAACATAATGTAACACAAAAAAAGACAGGAAATAAATTTATATTAAATGACAAATTAGGACAATAGATAAATTAGGTATAAATAGACTGAACAAATGTGAATGCTGCGAACTCATTATTGGAAAACTAAAAGACATAATCCAAACAGAAGCTGTGAGGTGTCTTACAGGGTGGATGTATGTTGACAGCACCTTCTATCTCTGAATAGATAGATGTCTGGCTTCTTGACAGACAGAAACAATACCAGGGACAGAGGGAAGCTGAACAGGAAACATACAGGTTACAAGAACAATCGAACTGACTAGCAGGCTGGGGAGAACACAACCAGGGTGTCCGCTGGGTTTAAAAATGTATTAAAAAGGTAGTAAATCACATAATCAAAAAAAGGCCATTAAAAAGTATTAAAAAGGTATTATGCGTCATTATATGAGGTATTACATTTCCGCGTATCTTTATTTAACATAGACTCGTTCATTTTAATTAGGCAATGTCTGTGATGCTAACATCGTACGGCGTCTCAAACAGTTGTGCTGAAAACAGCGGCTGCTGCTAATGCTCAGAAAACCAAAGAAACTGTCTTCATGGGTAAGAGCTAATTCAAAGAGGTGGTTAGAGGGCTAACCCTGTCTGCCTCTTTCCAGCTCTCTGCCTCAACCACTGAGCTAGCAGGCCGCCGGTAGAGAGTAGTAAAGGTGATAAATAACATGAGGCTGTTTAGTTTAGGAAAAAAAACATGATGCAGACCTGCTCTAAATGGAACCTTAACTGAGTTCTGGTGTGAAAATAAAATTAAATACCATTAATTTGATCTTTTGTACAGGTGAGAGCTAGGCTTTTCCTTGCCTTGTTGCTCAAAACTAGACATTACTCATCTCTGCCTTCTGTGCTGCTGCCTCCGTTACACTTAAAACCAAACGCCAGGGCTGCATCAGCGGCAGATCTCCAGGTGACCGTGCAGTCCCTCTGGGAGGTTGCAGTGTAGCAAAGGAAAAACTTTGCAGTGAATGTTTGATATTTTCACACGGTTGCCTATTTTTCATTATTCGTTTATCGAGAAGAAACATCGCTGTACTGACTGGTTGAACTTGCAATATTATGCTACACCAACACAGTGGAGGTTCTGTGCATCTGGACAGTAAAGTCGGGTATATCCTCATATTTTGATAATTAATTAAATGCAAGATATTCTCAAATTAGTGTGTAAAGCTATTGAGTTGACATTTTAAATTGCGTTCTATTGGACCAGAGTGTATGAATCAGTTTAACAGTTAGAAAGGTTGTCAATTATAATCGTTGCTGCTTAGTGTCGTGTTGGTTTTAAAAAAAATTCAGGAGGTATTGAAAAAGGTATTAAAAAGTATTAAATTCAACCTTCGGATTTCTGTATATGCCCTGACAACAGACTTCAAGTGGCGACAACAGATAATCCAGCAATGAGTGATCAACAAGACACAGATGTAAGAGTGAGACCAAGAGGGAAGTGAGGACAGCAGGGATAGTGAGAGGGAGGTGGGTGCAATCTGGTGAGTGGGATCAGCTGTAAACAATAGCATTGGGACTGGAAGTGAGGGCGTGACGGGGTAAAAGTGAAGTAGAGGAAAAAGAAAAAACCCAGAAAACACCAGGAGGCGGTGACAGGAGCGTGCTTAGTGTACTCATTAGGACTTTAAGCCAGGCGTAAAGCATATGTGTGGCATCAATCCTGTGAACAACTCATGCAAGTCATTTTGCTATTCCTTACAGGAATATGGGGTTTGTGGGCGGGGGTCAGCCACATTGAGTTGACACATGATGAAATAACACGATTTGCTGTTAATTGTTTATCACTGAATTCTAAACGTACATTTTGGTCGATAATGTTTCTGTGTCATTTCTCCAGCTTATTATCCTCTTTTTGATAAATCCTCTGGAAATATTTCTTTACTTATTCAGTTGCAGTCCCCTCTTCTTCTGCATTCTGTAAAGACCAGTGATCCTGCTCTTTACACTTATATATGTAATAATAATAATAATAATAATGAAAGCACATAAAATCAGCAACTTTCTTAACATTTATGTTGTATGTAGAGCATGTTGATGTTGTCCACCCATCAGTGACTTCCCATGGTCTGTGGTTGTTCTCTGAAAGTCACGTGGTCTCGCGGAGCATCCTTAGCAGATCTGGGTCCAGCGGGCTGCGCGGCGCGTCTTCCCCGGGTTACAACGCGGGGCCGATGATTCGCTGCCATGTGCGGACGCAGCCGTTTTCGCTTCTAGTTTGTTGTCATCTGTTCTCCCGCAGCACCGCTGTCTGTCATCACAGGTGAGTCACACAATCCGCTGCTTATTCGGGGAAACGCTAGGCACAGGCAGCTACGCAATGGGAATGAAAACGCTGCTGCCTCGGTGTCGGTGTTAGGTGCGCAGACGTGCTGCGGTGAAGGACTGCTTGCGCTATCTGAGAATGCTTCTGTTGGCGCTCACACTCGCGTGCATGCGGAGCAGAGCGCTGCTCCGGAGGCGGTGGCTCACGCATGTGTTGCAGGACGTGGACAGCGGCTGCTGTGCTGCAGTGTTTCACCTCTACGCAATAAAGTGCATCATTAAAAACGATGGCAAATGATCACGCGGTGTCCGAGCTACGTCTGAGCTGCGTCAGTCAGAAATTCAAGTTCAGGCAGAAGCAGATTCACATACAGAATCAATGACTCAGCAGCCATCGCATGCTGAGGAGAGTAGAGTGATGGTGCTGCACAGGATTTCCAAAAACTGACTCATGCAGCAGCAGAATGTGGAAACCGGAGGAGCAGAGCTGTGCTCGGTGTGTCTCTTAACCTCTGGGACCCTTCAAAATCAGGTTACACTTCGGACCTTAGATTTAAAAATGAACAGCTCACAATGCAAGTTGGAATAGTATTGAAAAAGTATTACACATTATTACGGTACTACTCTATGTGCGTATAATCTACTGTAACCATACACAACGTTACCATCTCTGTATTTGGGAAGAACTCAGAAACCATGTATCTCTCCTTCTCTGGACACATGTCAGCACACGTCCCCACAAACACCTTAGACAGATTCAGGTCCGTCCACTTGGGCCGACCTGAGCAGAGAGTTTTAAAAGAGTTTTATGAGCACAGTTAGAGCGTCTCAAGTTTTTAAACCAGGCTAAACACTGTGACAAAATCATGTGTGTGAGGTGGCTCCACCTTGACGTAGGATCTTGTCTCTCTGTTCCAGGAGGCGGTACTTATCGTCTGCGGTCTCAGCCACTTGGCCAATGAGGTGGAGGAGGGAGGAGGGGACAGGGCGCTCGGAGCTCTGGGTTTCTCTGTTGCTTTCATTCTTAGGCTGCAGAGACTTGGCCATAGGAGACGTCCTCACAGGAGAGCTGACGGATTTAAGTACATGTAGGAAAATTCACAGCACTTCAGCAACTCTTTGACCATTGTTCTGGCCCCTTAAACTACATTGCTTTTTATTATTACCGTATTTTTCGCCATGTAAGACGCACTTTTTCTTCCCCAAAACTGGGGGGTAAAAGTGGGTGCGTCTTACACGGCAAATGTCCATCTGGGGGTCCAGGCTCAGGTGTATTTGTGTAGCAGCTTTCGGATGGTCTTTGACACTCTGAAGGAGACTCTGCACAGAAATATCTGTAACAGCGTCTTCCACGATCTTTATTTCAATTGCAAAATAAAATTTCCAATAAAAACTATATTAATTACCCAAATAACTTCCTTATATGACAATGCATAAGCACAATAACAGTGAGAAAAAAAAATTAATTTAACAAGCTAACATACCTAGGAACACGTAAGGGGACAGTTTATACAGACGCACACCAACGGACAACATGCTAATCAAGCTAAATCTACGCTAAATTACGCACCGCTAAAATACACTTGTCAATCAAACTTGATAACAGAATCTTAGAACAATAAAAACCCACACGTTATTATTTTTGCACGAAATATGAACACAATATAACTTTAGACACGTTAGCGTAACCAATCTACAGAGCATAGTAAAAGCACCCTCATTGGTCTCATTTTGTTCGTCTACATCAGATGGACATTTTAATATAAAAAAACTTTTTTTTTTAACAAGTATTACCCCTTCAATGCCAGAGTCTTGGTATAGCGCCACCATGATTTGAAGGGTAAATTCAAATTTTTTGTGTTCATTTATTAGAGCCTGGGTATGTCAATGATTAGCAGAAACAGAATGTTCATGCATTATTACCATTTGTGTAATGTCAAAAACTCCCACTTAACATTTAATATCAAATATTGTAATATTTTTTTTTTATTTCAACCAGGTTCATGTCACATTTATGTACCAAAAAAAACTGATGTGGTGGTTAGCACTGTCACCTCACAGCTAGAAGGACCCGGGTTCGAGTCCCGGGGTCGGCCGGGTGCCTTTCTGT
>JAUMTR010000013.1:17217609-17257150 GCA_032270685.1 Microctenopoma stevenorrisi | reverse complement strand
TCGACCCACAGACCAGCACCAAAGACCTACAACATCATCTTGCAGCAGACGGAGTCACTGTGCATCGTTCAACTATTTGGAGCACTTTACACAAGGAGATGCTGTATGCGAGAGTGATGCAGAGGAAGCCTTTTCTCCGCCCACAGCACAAACAAAGCAGCACGAGGTATGCTAAAGCACAGCTGGACAAGCCAGCTTCATTTTAGAATAAAGTGCTGTGGACTGATGAAACTAACATTTAGTTATTTGTCAATAACACCTGCTACCGACATTAAAACATGGTGGTGGTTCCATCACGCTGTGATCAGTGCAGGGACTGGGAATCTGGTCAAAGTTGAGGGACGCATGGATTCCACTCAATCTCAGCAGATTCTGGAGACCAATGTCCAGGAATTAAGGACAAAGCTGAAGCTGCGCCGGGGCTGGATCAAGAAGACCAGGACCCTAAACACTGCTCAAAATCTACTAAGGCGTTCATGCAGAGGAACAAGTACAACGTTCTGGAATGAACATCTCAGTCGCCAGACCTGAATATCATTGAAAATCTGTGGTGTGAGTTAAAGAGAGCTGTCCATGCTCAGAAGCCATCAAACCTGAATAAACTAGAGATAAAATACCTTCAACCAGAATCCAGACTCTCATTGGGAGCTATAGGAAGCGTTTAGAGGCTGTCATTTATGCAAAAGGAGGATCTACTAAATATTGAGTTCCTTTTTTTTATAGTGCCCAAACATATGCACCTAGCTAAATTTGTCTAAACAATTTTTTTACACTTTCTGTAAATCCTATAAACTTCATTTCACTTTCCAAATAAGTCTGTGTTTATTCTATATGATATATATAATTGAAATTTTCTATCTTAACAACCATTGATTTAAACAGGAAAATCATATTGATTGATAAGATTGATAAGGTTGCCCAAACTTTCGCACCCCACTGTATGGATGATAGTCCTTGATATGCAGCACTCCCTCTGTACTAATAAGGAAGCATGCACCAGGCATGTTTTTACGAAAAGGAGCACAGATGGCAGACCCTGCCAGTCTTTTATTTTGAAAAACCGGAAGATTATTATTTTTTCTTTAAACCGAGTATTCAATATATTGTTTGTATTGTTACATGTAAAAAACTTTACTGATGCATTACCTGTGATGTACTTGCAGCCCTGAAATATGAAGAAGTTACTGAACCCCCCCACACTGGTTTGGCACTTATGCAGAACCACGAGGAGATGTATTGGGACTGTGAACCTGCCTTGAATGTGCAGTGTAAAAGGGACTAGTGTTTGCAAATGTCAGCATCCCCATCACACATTTAGAAGGTGAACTGTTCAGAGCTCTCTGATGACACAGATGCTTTGGAGGTGGGTGGGACATTTGATATTAGTGCAGACGTGAGTTAATTGGTGGTGGCATTAGCTGGGTCAGCCTTGACCAAATGAGTGCTCCACTGGTGGCCATTTATAATGACGCTCTGCACAATGGAGAGTCAGAAGAGAGATGTGTAGAGGCATAACTTCCCATAGTGCAGTTGTTACTGAGAAGGTAGGAGTCACTCAAATGAATAATAATAAAAAGGCTGTTCTCTGAGCTGGTTAATTATTTTCCTTGTGTTAGTGTACACCACAGAAAAAGGCAGAACAGTGTGTTGTTTATGTGCTCAGCAACATAAAACGCTTGACTAAGAACTACAGCTTGTTTCTGGAGATACTGCACAGTCGAATAGTAACATGTTGTATAGCTTAAGTGATAACCCCCATGTTCTGTAAACTCACCTCAGCAGCACACTTTTATTTGTGCAGTGCCTTGAGCATAATGTGAGCTAGGAGCCAGCTGTAAACGTCTCAGAGGGAGCAAATGAGTCGGCTGAATGAAATTGAGGCAGATGTAGAGCTTCTCACTGTGGCAGGGGGCAAACAGTGGATCATTGTCTGTTTATCAGCTTCGTACAGTATATTACATCAACTGCTATCACACCTGTGCGTTCACATTACCTAATAGACGAATAAGCCTGCGCTGAACAGTGTACTAATCTATTATCAATATCCACAAGTCATAGAATTAACTAAACAATTATAAAATATGACTTGTACACTGATAAATGAACCCCTGCACGTCACAGAGGAATTACTGGAACAGTAAAACTACATTTAGTTTTTTTTGCTCTTTTGGCAAAGAAGCTTTGTACAGTGACAATTATGGACACTATGACTGCACCAAAGATTCACTTTTAGGAGGTACACTACTTGTTTCTCCTGACACACTGCCCTAAAGTATTTTAGACGCTCAATCTTTGACAGGTTTATGTGGATTAAAGACTCTATTGTTCCTCCATACTACAACCAAAGTAATCAGTGGTGAGGCATCATCCACATTAATAAGCAATCACTGTTTGGTTGTGTTTGTGTATCTCCACCACAATGATTTTCAAATTAGATTGATATCTAAGGAAGATATTCTGAAGGGAAGAAATATTAGGTCCTAAAAAGAATGGAAAGAGCAGGGGTAATTTGAGAGCAACCACAACAACCTTCATTTGACTCTCCATGGCAATGACAGACTACACAGACATGGGTCATACAAGAGGAATTTATTCAGTAAAAACAAAGTAGTGATAAAATACAACATACATCGCAGTTATCCACTTGATGAAATATATATGCATACCATACTCTGGAATATAGTTGCATAAAATAACACCCTGAGTCATAATTTATTTTGCCAGGATTTCTCACATCTTGAGAAATAAATTGACTTTACATGTATTGAATGTGTTGTTTCTGTCTGTGTGGGAAGCTGTAGATTATTCAGCACAAAGTTATCATTAGGGTTTTATTCTAATTACTGTTCAGGACATAAACATACTGACTATTCTTCATTTTACTCTGGTAAATGTGGCTTTGCTGTCTTTTCCCTGCAGGTTATGCCGCTCCAAAGGCTTCCTGTATCCCCCAACCTCGAAAGAGAAGGGCTGATCCCTGTTTTCCGCCAGATTCCTGCTGTTTTGTGCCTCATCATTCTAATCTTCCCTCTTCCAACGCCACTAACCCAAACTCCCTCACCTGACTCTTGCCACTGCTGTCACCTTCCTCTTATAGTTCTCCTCCCAACTACTACTCCATATGTAGTATTCCCTCCTTTGGCAGCCACACACTAAGACCTTCCTGCAGTCTCCTGCCATTCTTCATACTTACTGTCTCCTTTTAATCTACTGACTGCCGGCCAGGCTCCATGGCCACAGGAGGACATGCCCCTGAGAAAGATGTGTTGATAAACCTGCAGCAGGTAAGCATTATTTTGAGGTGTTTCCTAGCCTTTATTTAGTGAGCGGTGAGGGAGATGAGGTGAGGGAGACATGGAAAGATTTATAAATATATATGTTTTGGTGCAATATGGTATGAGGCTCAAATTGTCAAAAGAGTGAATAAAAAAAACCATCAGCTAGTTTCTGCTGTCCTGAGGACATACTATTGTCCTGTTGCCAGCAGTCCTCTCGGGAGGTTCACTGCCCAGCCCAGTGCTTTGAATGGCACATGGCTGTGAGAAAGGGAGCAGCTTTCAGTTTGATTTGAATTGACCCCATTAGACCCGAGAGCTCTCAAAGGCAGCTGAGTGCCTTAAGAACTGTGGTAGAGTAGAGTCACGTAAGGTAACAGACAGAATTGTCTCTGTGTGTTTTAAATGATTCTGTCCTGTTAGATAGAGCAGAATAGTGAAAATAGTGCCAACAGTTCGACATGCAGCTATGCTCATCATCTTTCTTTCCTAGGAGAATAGCAACCCTAGAGAAAAAAGGTAACCCCCAATATCTTATATTTATTGACCCCTTTGAATGTAGGCACTAATTGCAGAGATTCCATTAAAATGATTTCACTTTGTTGCTTGATAGACCTAGTGACCCCATCCTTATTGCTACAAAGATTCAGAGGAATAGAATTTCCTTGCACAAAGACGTGGTGATTATCTAGAATGAAAAGAGCATTGCGATGTCTCTAAGACTGAATCGTTCCATCCAAAGTCACAGGGCTTTGGAAAATAATCACGTCCTGCGTAGAAAAGTGCTTTCTAGTGGTTATTTAGGTGAAACAGTTTAGCCTGGGTGTTCTCAGGCAGAAACAGCTTTGCCACATATGGACTATGTAGGCGATGTGTCATTATGTACAGTGGGGACCCTGTCATCCACATATGTACATTATACTGCATCCAGGGGCAGTACAGTTTCTTTTCACATTGCATAGCTTGAAACACTGACAGAATCACTATTTCCTTTAGGCCAGTTTGCTCTGGTGGTATGTGTGTATATGTAAGATGCCAGCTGCTACCAACTTATTATGCCAGTTTGTGTTAAGATAAAGGTTCAGGGTTGAAGTTTTGATTGCAGCTATACGGCGAGGTACTTGGGTTTGGACTGAAACCTACAGAAATCAATGTAATGGAGTAACACGATACACAATCCAGCCAGTAGTGTTTCAATTATTCTCACTAATCTCCAGGTGGTCAAGTCTTCAGTGGAAGCACATATAGTGTTTCGTGCTTAATGCTCTGGGGTCTGTGTAGGAGGAGACAATTATAGCAATATAAGAAAACACAAATGTTCCAAAGCATGGGTTAACATTCCTAGTTGTTAGTCAGTTGGCCCCCATAATATGCAAAGCATATATTTTTCTGTCCACTAACCTAACACAGAATGATTTCACAGACCCCCTTAGAGTACACCCAGTGACTGGCTATAACAGTGCCACAAAGCAGCTATTCTGCTTTTTAAGATCTCACTGTTAGTATTTAATAGGATATCGACAGCAAGAAATCTACACTAATCAACCGTTGTGAATGACCATTATGCTGAACTTTGGTCAAACACCTTTGTCCTCTCTGCATTTAGTCATGTGACGTTTGTTAGCTGGAGTCAGTAAAATGAGACCTGAAGCCCCTTGGTAGTTTCAGATGAAATGCAAGTATATGGAAGACAATATTCTACATGCAGCATGCAAACGTTTCACTTGGCTTTGTCTACTGTAATAATGGAACTGATACACTAAAGTTTTAAAATATATCTCGAGGGATCTGGTGAATGTAATGACTCCTTATTACCATGGCCTCGTGTTGGCAGTGCATAAGAGATATTGTTGCCTGAGAAACTGTGAGATTTCAGTGAATGTAATGATTGGACGTATATTTAAAAAAAACTAAAATGACTGGTCATTAAAAACCCATTCAGTGATATAGCATCGCATTTTAAAGGAATTGCTCATGAATATCAGCAAAGCATTAATGCTGGTGTGTTATATATATATATATATATATATATATATAGTGATATTCATAGTTTCATTACACTAATAGCATGTTGTAGACAAAAAAATGTAGGCTGGTCAAATACTCTTCCTAAGACAACTTATTTGTTTAGTCTGTTTAGTTGTGTATGAACATCATTCTTTAGGAGATTGAGGACTATAACTTGCCTATCTGCACTGCCCCCTGAACTAGGGGGACATTTGCTTGTGATATACAAAGCAAATGCAAAACACAGACACTGCTCCACATTAGTCAGCAGCAGTGATAGTAGTGATGAAGTACTGATAAATATTTTAACGCATCTCTCGGGCTCAGTATTGCATTAAATATGAAATATTAATGTTGTATCAGTAGTATCAGTCGAGCTGCTCATGAGGAAAGGTTAGACAGCATGTTCCTAACTGACATGCAGTTGTAATCGAAGAGTCCGCTCCTAATATTTAGGTGGAAGTGAAGCAGTACTCTCTGTATCCTGCCATGTGCATGTAGCTGTGGAGCAGTTTTTTTAAATACAGATTGTTATTATATTCTGTGTGTGCTATGCCAGATCCTGTGCAAAGAAGCTCATGCACGAATAAAATCCTGCAGGTTATATGCTATTAGTGGAAGTAATGTACTGAATTAACAGTGCACCAGCAAACATAGACATTAATGATGCTAGTTCAATAACATAAATAGAAAAGGGTTTTTTTAAACACTGTTATGTGCCTAAAATATGCACATATCTGTCATAGCAAAATCCTTTGTTTCTCTCTTCTTCTTCTTTATAAACTCAGGCCCATACATTTTGGACAGTATTTGTACTGTTCTCCTATGAAGTGTGTGGGTGTGAGCGGATGTGGGTTGTTCTGTGGCTCCTACAACTTACAACCTACCTGCCTCGGTCTGATGTTGTACAACACAATATTGGTGGCAGCTTTATGTGAGAGAAATACAATGAACTGTTCTTGAGAAATCGCTGTGTGCCATTGTATGTCATTCAGTTTCTATTTACTGTACATGGATCCCCCATCACCTGGGCTGTGGATGCCCTCCTGCTGCGTCCCTCCACCTTTACTGATTTCAAAAGCTGACATGAAAGAGTTTTGAGTCATTGGCACCAGTGGAGCTTCAGTAAAGCAAAAACCTGGTGTGGTCCTTTTACAGGAATATCTACCTCAGCTGAGAGTGTTAAATTCAGGGTTTTACTGACAGTGCTCACCAGAGCAAAGGACGGAAGACGAGGATGAATTTCATTTGATAACTGGGTTAGTTTGTATGAATATGGAGTAGCTTGAATAACTAGCACAATTGAGCTCGCTGGCCAGTAACAACAAAGCTTTTCCTGCTCCATTTACCCAACCCCCCCCCCCTTCTGTATTCTGTCTGGCTTCAGATAGGTAGCGCAGATCATTAACTGTATCCCGTCCCTTCATCCCACAGGTAATTAGGAAGTAATGGAGCCCTGGCACAGAGAAATGTGAGACCACAGGGCTGTAGCCAGAGTGCTCACCGTGCCAGAACCAATCTGAGGCAGGGGAAGCAGCCTGTCCCCGTGATTTGACCTATCGGAGGAACCAAACGACTCTGGCAGGACACTCCCTGCAGACTCGCCTGTCTCTAGGGGTTGTCAGTGCATTAGTTCCTTGCTACTTAGCACTTTGTTGTATTGATTATGTGTCCAACCCACATGAGGTGGATAATATACAGACACAATGGACCTACTACTGATGTTAAAATACAGTCTCCACCTGTCTCTCATTAGAAATACAAACATACAAACGTGTTGTTAAAGCATGTTTAAAAAACAATGTTTCAGTTCAAACATGCTGCAATCAAATGTAATTTTTCTTATAGAATTGGAGTTGGAATTTGACATATGAATGTCTGGGATTAGAAACGAATAGAACCACCCAATAATCGAATGAATATTTATGCTAAACTTTGGTTCTCTAGGTTTCCTAACTTGAAATATCTGGGATCAACATTTCCTTCCGTTTCTTGTCACGTGTTTTCTCTCCCAGGTGAAAGTGGAGGAGGAAGATGAGGAAGACTCGATGGAAGAACAGGAGGAGGAAGAGGAGGAGGAGGAGAGCTGGGAGAAAGCTCTGTCTGTGGAACGCTTCAGAGACATCATCTGTGACTCTGCTTCCACCAGTGGAGACGGGATGGGCCGACACTACACTGAGAAAGACTTTGAATGTGATCAATGAATTACAATAATTACAATAACACCTACAGAAACACTTGAATGACGGAATTATCAAAACACAAACTACTTTTTATGATATTTTGTTACTTATTTTCAGATCACAGGCACACTTTTCATCACACACACCACCCGTTGTCAACCCACCTGCCCCAGCAACAGCGTTTACGCAAGAGGGTGCACAGCACGGACAGAAGGCGCAAAAAGAAACGGAAGAAAAAAAAGACTTCCCTGCCTCCGTCTGATGTTACTCCCACCATCCATGAGGTAGACGAGGAAGAAGCAGAGTCGGAGACCGACGGATTGAGGGTGGCTGCCGCGCCTGTGGAGCTACACGACAACCAACCACCGGTAAAATTGTTAAAAGCATGAACAGTTCCTGTGCCAACTATAACTACAGACATCCTGCTGGGAATAACTCGTGAGCTTATTCCATCCCTTCCACTGATCTTCCTGTTCCTCTCAGTTTAGTTTGGGGAGCCAAGAGGACTTGGAGGAACCCGCTCAACTCACAGTTTTCCACACAGAAAATGAATATCCACTTTCAAGGAAAGCAGCCATCACTCTGATAAAGGGGGCAGCTCACAATGGGGGAATAGACGTACTTGGGGACAATGGGAAGGTGGATGAAGAGGGAGTGGACTGCTGCAGGTAGGGTATTACAGGTCACGTTGTTCTGTTTGTACTTCTCTGTCTGCATGGTTTTAAAATGCAAGAAGCAGTGAAGACATGGAATATTACAGTTCATCTAGTGATTATTATGTATAATGTGGAAGGAGTCGCTCCAAACTATCTAAGCATCTTTTGCCCTATTCATTTCATTGGCCTAGAAATGTTGGATTATTAACAGCTCAGTCTACACAACGGGCCACTTTGTAATATTCACAAACACAGAAATGGAAAATGAGAGATCATAAATAAAGATTTTGCAGCTTTAAATGTTTTTTCGATCAGTTTATTGCTGTTGATCGATGTCATCGGGGAGATGTAGCTGCTAATGTTGCATGAAACAGAAGTACGTTTCTATGGTTACTTGCAGGTTATCATGCGTCATGGACTGGTTTAGCACAAACTGGTCATAGTCTCACAAGACCATATTTAGGGTGGGCTACTTTTCTAATTTACCCAACACTTGTCAGCCTGAATGTAGTATTATGTCACAGAGGTATCAAAGCTGGATTGAATAGGATTAAAATATTTTCTTTTTTTATTTTGGATCTAAATTGGAATATCGGAACTTGCTCTATTTTCAACTCTACAGTATCTATTAGACACATAAGAAGCCTTGTGTTTTTTTGTGTAGCAGATGATATATTTATACTTCTATTGATGCATATACTGATTGTCTGGATTAAGGCTTACATTAGCAGCCCAAATGAGATATTGCAAATCATCAAACACATTATCTATATGTATTTATTTATCTATAATCTCCAGCTGAATCCCACATATTAGCACACACACATAACCTTCAGAATATGAATTATTTGGTGGGGGGTTTTAATTATGCATGAAGGTTGCTGCTGGGAGGTCGGGGACTCCATGGTGATTCAGATTTTTGTCTCTGCTAATGTGTGAATGGGGAGACGTGCGGGAAGACCATCATGCCTCGGCCATGCAACACTGTGTTACCGTGTCTGAGTGATCACAGAGTCACAGTATGACTCAGTGAGGAGATCCAGGCATGTTGCTGTGTGTTGAAGCCCTCTGCTGGACAAGTGATAGCTGTGCAACATGAGGCACAACACTGAGCATTTCACTCAGCAGCAACATTTTCAGTGTGTTTAGATACTGTAATGCATGTAAATCCCACATGTTAAAATATTGTGGCATGTGGCATATCTCTTTTTATGTCACATCAGACGGACGTTATGTTAAATTTCTTTTTTCAACAATGTGTATCTTTGTTCCCTGTCAGTGCTCCCATCAGATCAGATCCTTTAAATTCAACCATGACCCGAGGCTGGTTCCACAGAAAGCCCGTTCACCATCGCCTTGCAGGCACCCAGCGCAGCAACTATGACCTCCGAGAGCGGATCTGCATTGGCAGCATGACTGCTCTGGAGACCGCTGTCTACCAGCAGGTTCCCACTGATGAGGCTGAGGCCCAGATGTTGGCCACTGCTGATCTGGATGACATGAAAAGTAAGGAGACATGTGGTATAGTACAGTAAAGTCATGTGTTTCCAGGTGGTGTAACACATTTCCTGAAGGCATGATATCAGTTATTGGGTTTGTTTGTTCTGCAACAACACGGCTGCTGAAAAACACTCCAAAGTTTATTGTTTGTTATCTTTGTGGTTCTTTTCACAAGCCTGATAATCATTATTCAGTGTGACAAATAGTCCTTCCTCTGTTTGTGAGGCAGGAGCTGTTGTCTCTTAACCAATCAGTAGCAAGTGACAGAACATTTTCAGTTGGCAAGGAAACTGCACTAACTGTAAAAATGCCACGTCCACTAATGACATCCTGCACAGCCCCGCTGACCTCAACCGCATCGTGTCTGCATTTCTGTTTCATTTGAAAAACAATGTACCCATTAAGACCACACAGCTGTTCCACAACAGACACACTCTGAATAATTAGAAACAAGTGCAGTCCACACACCTGCTGTAACAGTTTTCACAGCAGGTGTGTGAAATCTGTTACACCTCTGAGACGAAAGGGAACCACAGTTTTACACAGCTTTACTTATGTGGACGAGAGCAAGGCATCTGCTGCTTTGAATACAATATAAACATTACATTATGAGCCTGTTGACTGCTTAAACTGAAAGTTCTCATTTGGAATATATAGTCATATAAACGGGTAAATAAAATAATAATACATATAAGCATGCGTGAGCGCTCTCTGCTGGCAATATAAAGTAATACAACACAGTTGGAGAGACTTTTTAATGCCCAGCCACACACTGATCAGAACCAATCACCTGCATCAGGTGTTGGGTCATGTCAAAATCAATTGTCGTTATATGTGACATTATTATGTGACATCCTCTCCCTAAATTATGAAAAGGCCCGTTGAGTGGTTAAAGACCATATATTTGAACTAGCTTTACAACAGAAATTATAAATGTGATATACAAATATAATGTTGTTGCAACACTTATTGACATTTTTGCTGCTTTGGTTCCGACCATTGACAGGTTTCGCTCAGTGATGCTTATGACTTCACAGGCTGGCTCACAAATACACAGTTAAAGAAAGTGTAGCAGCAGAACAACACAAAGCATGAAGGAAATGATCTTCTCGCAATATCTAACAATTGTTAACACGCAGCTTATAATAAGTAGTAAACTAAATGTCATCATGTATTATGCAATGTATCTGCAATATCATATATACACATTGAAGTAATGTGTTACTGAGTGGTATAGTATTACAGCCTAAAAGGTCAATGGGGAATTCGTTTGCACCATGAGAGCATATCAGGCACACCTACTATATATACTCATACACTTGTCTCTCTCACATAAGTTGCTATTGATGTCAGACTTTTTTCTACATTATTAAATAGCTTTCAGAAGTATCATATTAGTTCATGTTAGCTGTGGAGCCACGAGGGGACTGTGGGGCAAATATTTAGACTGAACAGGAAGGAATAAGCAACAGAGAAATAAAATGAAAAAGGAGAAGAGGAGAGAGATGGGGAAGCCAGAAAAACACTCCCAGCATCCAGGCAGTAATTAACAGAGGCTGCAGTCGATTCCCCTTCAGCAGCGACCCTGCCTCTGGCCGTTCCTGCCTCACCAGAGCAGCAGAATCATTGACTGGTTAGGACCCATCTGGACACAGAAAGCAGGGCACCAAGAGTCAGTCAAAACAATTTATTTATGGATTTACAGAGAGTGATGCTTGACATTGACGGTTTGTGTACGTCACTACTACTGCTGTATGCCCCCATCTAATCTGGAGTCCTGTTGCGCTCTGAGTAAAGAAAATGTCAGGTTAAGGTGTGAAAGTCTTTTTGTGAATTAAGGATACAGTCTTCATTATGAACTTTGGGAACTATGAGTGACTGAGGGTGTATCTTTAAAGTCATGCACATGTTGCATATTGTAGACCCAGTACTGGTAAAGCTAGAAACCTGAGTTTGGATAGAGATAAACATCTATTCAGATAGAACAATGACTTTATGAATGATTACTGACAGAATGTCTTATATAAGCTGTCTTACTTTCTGTACTGCAACTGTGTGTGCTGTGTTTTTCTATAGTAATAAGGACACTTATTGACATAATGCATTTCCTAGATCCATACTGTGACCTCACCCAAACCAACTATGGCTAACCCAACATCAACCTAAACGTAATTCAGATCCGAATCCTAAAGCCTTCTTCTTCCTCTCACACTGCCCAGCAGAAGTTGTCAGAATGTCTTCTCATTGCAGAAATGTCTTCACAGCGATGGTACACGACCAGCACGTATCTGCAGGATGTATTAAAGTACATATACACTTAAATACTAAGAGCGAGCCAGGCAATATTCAAACAGAGAGTCTTGTTCTGCTCACACTGATGCACCTGTTGTACACCAGTCAGACCACGACACCTCAAGGGAGGCATGGTTTCCATGGAGACGCAGGGGCAGGGACAGTGCAGCTCGCTCTGATAATTAACACCATGATAATCTCACTAAGCAGAGTGCTGGAGCTGTTTCCAAGGCGTTAGAGTTTTATTCTCGTCAGGATTCGATTCAGCATGATTGTAAACTTCTGTGTGTGACTGTGATGTATAGTGGATGTGTGCATTTTCGGTTTAATGTCATTAGGGTGGAAAGGCCTGCCTCTGGAACTTGACCTTTACCCTTTACACCCTATGTGGTTGGAAAGTGATGGCATCAACTGATCCAGTCCACTATGTGTTGGTTTCTCAACAGCCGCAAGGATCAATTGGCTGTGGACACTGAAAGAGGTGGCACCACCCATCAGCTGACAGGCAGGTCTTACAAAGTAGACCATCCCTTATCAACATTTTGATTTTTGGACTTGCAGCGAAAGCGAATGTTTACACCATTTACACATTTTCCCAATTGAGGACCCAGGAGAGGAACTTCTGCCTAAGAGTGGATCGACAACTCTGAATTTTCACTGGGAAATGCTCCTGTGACATTAAAGACTTCTGTGATTTATATTATTTACTACACGGTTGAGAATTATAGATTTTTTCTTCTCTTTTTTCCTGTCTGGTTGTCTGGGTGCCATGTAAGAATTGGCCAGTAGAGTTAGTTAGAACCAGGTTTTTCATAATAGTGACCCAGGCGGAGCAACGCCTGGTTAAGCCCTGGATGAGAAGTGTGTCCAATTGGAGAGGGTGGGATAGAAGGAGGCACCGACCGCGGAGATGACAGACGTTGAGGGACAGGAGAACCTGGGGCTTGGGTCCTCTGATAAGAAGCGTGGCATGGATCACTATGGACCAGAACGTCGCATCAGTGTCCAAAAAGGTTTTGGCGCCTCAAAGCACTACCAGCATGAGCATCACAGCTCTTTGCCCAATGTGGATGGGCTTGAGGACTTTGAAGAATTTGTTCTGGATTTTGATGATTATGACTTGCTTGAGTCAATTCACACTCAGCTGGGGTCACCACTTGAGCCGATACGTAAGTTGTCTCTAGTTGTGTTTCTGTGGGGATTCACCTCTGCTGCTGCTGAGTTCAGTCAATACAGCGAAGGGCTTTAAATCAAGAGCATTTCAATGTAGGGAAAGTTATGTCAGGCTTCTGATGCAATCATAACACGAGGGGAAACTCAGATGGATGAGTATTTCATTCTATTTTTAAATGGATGATCGATAGATGGGAGCTCACTTGTTTCCACTGATTCATAGTTGTCCATGGTATTGAACGAATTGACACAGTGCTCTGCTGCCATTTCCTGCTTTCCTATTGATCCAGTGTTGCCCATCTAGCTTTGGGCTCTACCACAGCTGGAGCGGAAAGATATTTCATTGACTATCAGTATTCCTAATTGGACATAAAAAACTTTATCTTGCTTTTTAGAATGAAAAGTTACAGAAGTATGCTTGGTTTGATCTCAGAGTAAATGAAGCTAATAGCATGAACTAATTATCATTGTCTCACTTTTGAGTAGAACTAATTGCTCTTGACAACTGCATCCTGCAACAATGCAAAACATTTAAACAGGGAAATATCTATAATTGAACTTGAATTTAGAAACTAAATATATATTCCTGTACAGTCATGTCCCTGCAGTAGATTTAACATCACTTGAAGTAAAACTCTGCTTGTCCATCTATGGCTTTAGAGCAGGCCATACCCCAAGAGCAGAAATCTCCCAAATCTTTTTCCTTCCCATTGTTATATTTCATTCAATTAGAGTTTATTGTAGGGAAACCTGTTGCTTAAGTGTAGCTGCTGTTCTTCCCCAGGATGTCTTCTCTACTCTCATCCACAGCTATGTTTAGTTATGTAGTGCACATCATTAGTAACTTTAATGTGATCGAGTAAACTGTAGTATGACCTGTACTGAAATGTATTAAAAGAAATCATGTTACCTTGCTGCGTTACAGACAAATATGACGAGATGGCTCAGGGCTGCATTAGCCACTCTGACAGAGCAGTGTCTGAGCTTTATCAAGGTCTGAAAACACACCGATTGTGTGTGTTAGACTTTGAATCACTTTAACTTCAGTCCTCAGTGAGGAGCATTTTACAAGAATCTGCACGTGGAACAGGGAAAATCATGTGCATGTGTTGTTTTTCCCACTTCTAAACTCTCAATCATCATTTTTATGAGGGATATTGTGACCACTGCCCTGCATTGTATCGCGCATGCTCATATGTAGCAACATCCCATAACACTGGAAAATATCATTCCAATATGGGAATATTTCTTTCAAGCATTGTGCCCTAAATTCATAAATAGATGCCATAGTAGCTACACAGAGATCTGTACACTAGCAGAGTCCTTGCTAACAGAAAGACAGAAACATTATGGTCTATGGGCTCTTATAGATTGCAATACCACAATCCATGAAATGAATATGACTAGAGGTTCCTTATAATCAAATAAGAGCTAGGCTTCAGATTATTCAGAATCATGTTGCATATTAGATTTACTTAACGGTTGTATTTCAGACCACAAGGGATTGAAAATCAAACATGTAGACAGAGTGGTACCTGGCAAGCAAATATGATTATGGTTTTTGATATTGAACTCACTTTTAATAACTCTTGGTTTTTATCTAATGTCTAAAATACACAGTACACAAAGAACTGGCTGGTTGTGCAGGCTTGACGTGTGTTCTCCAGAATACATATAATCTAGAACATGTGTGTTTTATCACTGACCCAAGTAAACAATCTTGAGAGTTTAGTGAAATGAAATGACTAATTGGAAATCTGGGGATGTCCAGCATGGTTCTTACCATTAGCATTACCATGTCATTTATTCCATTGAATAGTGATGCAAGCTTTAGTAGATACTGCCAAAGGAAGCTTAAGTCAGATACCAGTAACAGAAGGGCATGACCAAAATTAATTTGACCATTTTTACTCAAAGATTGCTCACAGTGCTCTTCACCTTCCCAATAGTGGGAGAAATCTGCTTCCCCAAACCTGCAGGACCTGTTAAAAGACATGTTTTAGACTCCACATAATGAAATTCAATTCAGCACCATCTTGACACCTATTACTCTTTGTTTATTTGGTGTATTCACTTACAGTGGTGTGTCTCATGGGGCAGCAGCAGTTTTAATGCAAGTATCATATATTTAAAGATTAGTCTCCCAATGTAAATAGACCAAAGTTTGTGCCACAATTTAGTGTTATAATATCACATAAAACCACAACAAAAGCACTTCACGATGTAAGGTTTGATTATGAGTATTTATTTTAATGCATTGCAATGAAATGTTCATGTTAGTCCAACCATCAGTTCTGGCTTACATAGATTCACACTCATCTATTTTAATGGTTGTTATTCTGTCATTTCAATATGAAAAGAGCATTTGACACTACTACTTATAAAATGGACCTGCTTAGACTTCTCTGGTTTCTGATGATAATACAGATGTAATGATGGTTGGATTTAAAACTCTTGTGCTTGTTCAGGTCACAGATTTGAAGACAATCCCGGGGTGAGACGCCATCTGGTAAAGAAGTCATCCCGATGTCAGCTTAGCCGGACCAGCAACAGTTCCACACCGCTATCCAGCCTGAAGAAGAAGAAGAGAGCTGCAGAGAAGAAAACCCATGAGGTCGGCAACCACACTATCAGCAGTGGTTTTGTTTTAAGATTTATTGAATCAACATTAAGTTACATATTGACTCCTGGGTAAAAGCATACGCTACCATTTAAAAGTGTGGGGGCACTTAGTCAAATATTATCATTATCAAACTGATCAGAAACACACAAAACAATAAGTGTCTGTATTTTAACATCGGCATACAGAAAATTATCATCTTCAATTTTTAGTTTATAAAGGTACACTGTAAGTATTTGTCTCTTTAACTGTTAAACAGGGCACTGCTGCATGACTTCTAGCTTGTTGTTAGCATAGTCGTTTAGGGATTTGGTGCTAGGCACTAAATACTAACCCTCTACTGCACACATTTTGATGGCACATGCTAAAAATGATTAAATTATTATTAGTTCTTTCTATTTCAGACCCCCCCACTCCAACAGTCATACAAAACAGGGAAAATGATGAATTCATAGATCATAACACAGCTCTTAAACACAGAGTACATCAGAAAACCTTCAAAAAGTGTCAAATTATGAAACAAAGAACTGAAAAACACCCTAATGTGATGTAATGTATTGTCCTTATGTGGAATACGAACTGTGGGTCTTCCTCTTCTCCTCATACTTTTGAATTTTAAACCCTATGCTGCTCAAACCTTTCTCTACTACACTCGACCATCTGTGTACTTACAGCATCTGATTAGTCAAACACCTGATCCAGGTAATCAGCATGGTGCAGAGCAGGAATAAGTGGAAAACAAGTAGGCCATTGGCCCTCGAGGACTAGGCTTCCCCACTAGTCCACTAACATGTCCATCCTGCTCTGTCCTCCCATAGAATCATGTTCATTTTTCCCCACAATAAAAAGAAAACCTTTTTCTGAATTTCTGAAAATAAATAAAAAATTCTGAATACCTGACAGAAACTCTCTCTACACTTATACACCAAAATATTGTTTATTTTCAGTTTATGTCATTTTAAATAGGAATACTATAAGAAATACTCTGACTGCTCTTATGACTATGTGTTAGAAAAGGATATCCCACCTTGAAATCATCCTTGATAGTGTCTCTCACATATAATTGGACTGATATTTGATAGCTAGCACTCTGATTGGTTGGAATCATTTAGGTTAACATGTACTGTGGGGCTTAAAAAAACATTCTGTTGCCCAAGGGCAACGCTGTGCTGTAGAGTGCTGAGATAAATATGAGGCTGCTAATCACTTTTGGTGCAGTGGCCAAACCGTAATCACCATTACCATCATCATCATCCAAAGTAGGATTTAGAAAGTTGTGGTGATTGTCTGAATACTATTTGATCCTGTATACCTAAGCACAGGTAAACGGCGACCTACCGGTAGGTTCACATCAGAGAGAAAAGTAAAGCAAAAAGCATAGAAAATGTAACCATGAGCTGATAAAGTCTAAAAGCACTGTGTAGAGTTCTGCATGTTTTTCACCACAAATGACCCCTCTCACATTACGCATAGTCGTTTGATCCAGGGTTAATAAAACATTTTGAGCTTTAAACATGACTTCAAAGCTCTTGGAGTGTAGTCTCAACGTAAGCACATTTCTCTTCATAAACATGGCGAGCCACCAGACCAGACTCAACTCTAAAATTGTTCACCTCAGCTTGACCCTATCAATGGTACTAAGACAAATCATAACTTCATGATCATCTCGTGTTGCTGTGTTGAACTTTTTTTTGTTGTTGTAATGTAACAGAATGTCCCACCAAACTATTTGGTTACCCTTCACCCTCAGTTTTCCCAATAGTCCCACATAAACATGGATCATTTCACTATTTATTTTCACCACCTAAATAAACAGTATGTTTTAATAAAGCGGAAAATAGAGAACATACAGTCAAAGACAATAAGTGGAAGGATTAGCGAGGACGTTCACTCTGTTCCCAGACATGCGACATCAACAGCCTAATAAATGCAGTGTTTTTCTCCGGTGTATAATAACAATACTCTAATGTACTTCAGCTGTTTGTGGAGCTGAACGAACTGATTGTGGAGAAGGACCAGGAGATGCGTTGGAAGGAGCGGGCTCGCTGGATCAAGTTTGAAGAGGATGTGGAGGAGGAGACTGATCGCTGGGGCAAACCTCATGTGGCCTCGCTCTCTTTTCGCAGCTTACTGGAGCTTCGCCGCACCATCACAAATGGTAGAAACCTCCGACCTTTGTTCACAGTACCATTACTATGGCTAAAATAAAACCCAAATGGTTTAACATGAGCTTGCAGCTTCTCCTAATGTCTCCTTGTTAGTATTCATCTAATTTTAGGACTACCAATGACTTAGCAGGAATTTTTTGCTTGGCTTTCTTTACCTCTCTCCACTAGGGGCTATCCTTCTGGACCTCGAGCAGAATTCCCTGCCTGGCATCGCTCATCTAGTGGTAGAGACAATGATCATCTCTGATCAGATCAAAGCTGAGGACAGACCCAGCGTCCTAAGGGCACTGCTTCTAAAGCACAGGTCTGTAACCAGTATGACACCAGGGTATAATGCGGGAGAATGACATATGAATGTTAAAATGCAAAGATGTAAGACCAAAATGTTTTCCGGGCCAGAGATTTTGCTGAACCTGGAATGAAAGAAGAAACAGAGCAGAGAGAGTGCAGAGTTCATATGTAGCAGTAAATACTAACACTGGAAACAATCTTTTAGCTGTTTCATAGAAAGCTGTAGACACTGTTTTAATTCAGGCAACAGCAATAAACCTATTTATTGCATCAACGTTGGTTGACTATGAAGTGTCCATTACATATTTCATTTTCAGGTTTTGATCTCTAAACTTGAGCACACACTCCTGTATGTGATTTTGGCTGTGGTGTTGGTTACCATGGCAGCATGAACCATCAATGTGAGATCAAAAAGACACAAATTAATCCCAGAGTTAACTCACTATCCCTTGACTCCTGTTTCATGAGACAGGCCCCGAAGACATAATTATTTGAGCTTTAGCTGTCTTTGTATCCATGTTTTAACAGACCTGTCACTGTGGATGCAGCTTTGTTTACATTTTGAGCATGGATTTGGAGGTTGTCCCAGCCCTCGTTAATTATTATTCTGTCATGGAATTTGGTAAAAATGCTTAACTCGGGAGAACTGAGCAAGGGAATTTCCAGAAGTGACATTTAACAAGACTTGGCTCCTCCTCTGGTGCACTTTACCGTAGCCAAATCAAGTCTTAAAATCTATTTCTTATATAGTGTATAGTGTTATTTCTTGTGGTTTCTGCATGAGCAGGTTCCTTCCACTGGTGGGATTAAGGTCGATGGTGGTGTTGGAAATTATTGGGTGTGATATTGATAAGCAAGTGAAGGTGAATGTTAGTAGTTTTAAAACAGGGACAGGGCATGGGACTCAGTGAGCTTTCAGGTGTCAGGATCTAAATTCAACGTGACATTGGTGACAAGAACCTGACACGGATCCCCTCAGCTCAGGGGGAGATGATTACATCATATCTGTTACATCACTGGTAAATTTACATAACGTCATATTGTCATTCCCACAAATTGATTGTTACTGGAATTAAAACATGGCCAATGGAATAGTGTTTTACACACAGAGCACTATAGATTTTTAGTTACATAATGGGGAGAAAACGAAATGTCCACAGTCAGACTGCAGAGTAACCAGAGGAGACTGTGGATGTTGATCCCCTTCTTACATTTCATTTTTTGCCATTTCAAAACCTGTTTTATACAGTTTTCTACACAAGCTACACAAAGTGTTTAATGTGCAATTAGCAAAAGCAAAAAAATCTGATCTGACTGGAACCAAGGGACACTGTCCTCTGTTGGATGAACAGTATATATGATCAGTATTAAGGAGGACAACATCCCTTGTTTATAAAGTGTATGTGAATACCTTGTGTTTACTGCTGTGTCCATATAGCTTGCAGTCTATCAACTAAATATTGGTGGGATTACAATGAAAATTTTACAAACATTCAAGATCTTCTGTCTCTGAAATGACTCAAACTATTTGATGGATTTCATGAAACGCTGAAGATGATGTACCCTAACTGTGTGTTTATACTCATGCAGGCCATATATACAACACCAGGTTTACAGGACGGATTGCCGTTGGAGGAAAACATGAATATCGGGATGACTTTGTGAGGTCAAATATTAAAATTGTAATCCTTTGCTCTTGTCTGTATACAGCTCTACTCAAGCCACCCGTCCACTGTATGACTCACCCTCTGTGATGACAGACTATTGTAAATACTTCAATATTACCAGCGTTGTGGTTACCAGATTTTCTGGCTACAGCCTAATGTACACAAGATGGGCTTTGCACACAAACTCACAAAGTGTGCGCACAACACATGTACAGCAAAGAGGAGCTGCCCAGCTGACTCTCCTAAGAGAAGGTCATCATGTGTTCATTCCATCTTTCACAGCCTTTCCACATAAATTCCCAGCATGTCACTGGCTGCTTCCACAGGGATCGAAGCGCTCTGTCATTAGAGTCATCGCCGGTCGGAGAAAACAGATTTATGACGAGGAAAGAAACACATTGCCGTGCAGTTACAATTTAGCTCATCACTGACTCAGACGACTTCAAAGATTCTCTGGAAACATCTCAAGCATTCACTTCAGTGGGACACCTTGTTCTTTTGTCTCTGGGTGCTGTCGCGTCCAATGTGGCGGCCATTTTATTGGACTGTGTGGGCCTGATAAATTAGGTGATTTCACTTGTGATGGCAATGATGTAATGTAGTTGTGTTAAAAAACTTGGCCGGCGAGACAGAAAAGTGCAGACAATAAGGCTGCACAGATGATTCTCTGGCGCTTTTATTGGTGTTCTAATGCAGATATCACATCGGAAAGTGATTGTGTTAGCTCAGACGTTCTCATTACAGATTTTTAATTAGCTTGACCTGAAAAGCGGCGCTGATTTCACAAGCACTGTTGATGCACAAAGTAAAAAGCACAGCTGTGCTTACGTATTAGAACATATTCCATTAGAAACCTTTTTCTATGTGAGTGAAAACTGTCATAGTATTGTATTGCTAATAAGTGTGATCTGAGCTGAAGAGATAACTGAATTTTCCCCTGAATGTTGGCAGCAGTTTGACATAAGAATGTTGCAGAAAGTGGATTGTGTTTTGTTTGGATTGGTTGAAGCTGAGATCTGTAAGGCTGGCTTTGAGTAATGTCAACAATGTCTTTCTGATGAAGTGGAAATTAAACTTCTTAACGTCTTCTAAATGCACAAAGTTTTCAGCTACTCTTACTCTCTTACTCTGATGGGGCCCAAATAAGTTTAGTTCAGACTAGTAGACTTCTGGCCAAAGGTACAGTATTTATTCTCATTTAAGACATTATCAACTGTAGTTTCAGGAAGACAACTAGCTTAAGTGCTCGAGTGTAGCAGATCAGAGAAAAATAGGCACCAGTAGCACTGCTAATTGCACTATAGTGCACCTAAAGTAAAATGGGTGATAAACTGATAAACATAATGAGCTACATCCTCACAAATTAGGTTTGTGTGTGTGTTTTTGTCTTTCCTTACAGCCATCCGAGTGATTTCAAACACCGTTTTCACCGCTACCACTCATCCGGCAGCCTTCATGGTACCTTCAATCACAACCACGTCAATGACACCGATACTCCACTAGTGGCGGAAGAGCCTGATGAACACCTGGATAACACAGGGCCTTTATACGACCCTAAGCAAGATGTGTTTGTCAGCCTGTTTGTAAGTTTCAATAGTTTTACTATGTGTCCTTTCTTGATCACACATCCCTTACTTTGTGACAGTCTGAGAGGGAAATGGCATCTAGGTGATGATAGACAACATAGCTGAAGCATGGCAGGCAGAATACTATTAACCAGAGCCAGAATAAGTGATTAACTAGTTTTGACAGTAATCCACTTGGATAATGGAACTCGACTATCTAAATGGACGGAGATAAAAGCAGCACTGAGCTTGTCTTGTTCTAGTTTATGGTTTGTATTAAATTCTAAGAATCTGCATTAGGCAAAGAGTTCACCATGATTACTCTAAAGTCTTGATGTTAGGGTGGTGGCTCTCGTATTGTTCTTTGAAACACCCCTCCATGAGGTCAGAAGTCAGAGAGGTAGTCCAACAAAGCAAGCCTCTGTGGGCCACATGTGTTGAATTATGTTCTTAGTCAGCTTACAGGTGCTTCTAGTTAAAGCTTCTTCATGCATTAACTGTGAAAACTAAATGTTCCCTATGGCTTTAACACTTGGCAAATTTGAAACAGCCTATTAAAACAACAAAAGAAAATCTCTTTAAAAAACAGTTATGCACTGCTGTAGTTTAAAGGGAATTGCATTAGAATATTCCTGTTCATACATGCGTTATTATAATATTCGTGTTGCGGTCTTCTATCCAAGAAATCACTCCACCCTCTGCCTCCGGAGAGCTATCCAGCCACAGCCAGATCGTTGAAACTCCTCGCCAAAATTCCCAAAGATGCAGAAGCTGTCATCGTTTTAGTTGGTAAGCTCAGGGAGTTTTTAAACAGGTTAGAGGGATTTATTTGTCTTGCAAAGAGATGAATCTGCTTATTGCCAAGTCCCCAGTGTTCTGGGTCCCAAATATAAAATAAGAACATTTCTCATGACTAGTGAGGTTCCTTGTTGTTTATACTCTGATCTGATGTTTATGTAACGTCAGCACTTCTTCGGCTGCTTTGCTCCTGCCCCTGAGGTCATGGAAAGCTTTGACTGTAAAGCCGCATGAGGTCTTGATTTGACGTTAACAGCAAATTTACACTGCAAAATATGTAAAATAGCAGCAGATTTATTCCTGCTGTAAGGTTTGAGAATAAACTGGTGGCGAATGGAGATGTGGAAAATCCCCACTAGCTAAACAGTATGTGTGTTTTGCTGTCAGGTTGTGTTGAGTTCCTGGAGCAACCAGCCATGGCCTTTGTTAGGCTGCACGAGGCTGTGCTTCTGCAGTCAGTGCTGGAGGTTCCCGTCCCAGTTCGCTTCATTTTCGTCCTCCTTGGTCCCAGTCAGTCCAACGTGGACTATCATGAGATTGGGAGATCCTTTTCCACTCTCATGTCAGACAAGGTAGGTGCTTATCATGTATTGCAGCCTGTATCTTGAGAAACATTTTTTAGCATTCTAGTACTGACATCCAGTTTGTGTTTCCTTGTAGAGCTTCCATGAGGTGGCCTACTTTGCTGATGACAGACAAGACCTCCTAAATGGTATCAACGAGTTCTTGGACTGCAGTATCGTCATTCCACCCTCAGACGTGGAGGGCAAAGACCTCCTGAAGACGGTGGCTGATTTCCAGAAGCAGATGCTGCGCAAGAGGAAGGAAAGGGAACTCAAGAGGCACCACTCTTCAAGTGGAATGCTTCAGAACAACAAAGGTGCTCAGTCAAGCCTCTTTTTCACATGACAGCACTTGGTTTGATAGAGACTTAGTTGATTAATGGATTGATCAAGATGAGGTGGTTCCAGATTCTTTAGATTTTTATGTACATTTGATTTTTATAGGGGTTGGAAAAAACTTTATTCTAGTAGCTAGTGATGGACATCAGTCCTATGAGTTGTTGTCTGGTGGCGTTTGGTGTGTTTTGCTTTTAAAAGATAACTCTGGTCATTTTCTAATTGAATGGTATTTCAACAGAGACCATACAGACAGTAAAATGGCTCTGTCCTGACCTGTCCCAAGTGTCAATCTGCTAGCTGGATTAACTTTGCCTGTGCTGTAGACTGTTGTCCACTGTTGTCCAAAAAGGATTAAAAACACACCAGCCAGACCCACTGGGTGACATGGTCCTTCATTAAAAATGAGTCAATTTATTGATGGTTGTAGTCTGTATAGGATTGTTGAATGATTGATTATTTATGGTTAAAGTTGTCCTTTAATGTTGTTTGGTGGTAGAGCAGAAGTTCCTGTATAAAATTTAGCTTGTGACCTCCTAGAGATAGCCCCAGAGGAAGAGGAGGAGGCGGACCAGGATGTGGACCCATTAAAGCGCTCAGGGATCCCATTTGGTGGCCTGATCCATGACATCCGCCGCCGCTACCCGCGCTACGTCAGCGACTTGAAGGACTCCCTCGACATGCAGTGCATCGCCGCCGTCATCTTCATCTACTTTGCAGCTTTGTCGCCAACTATAACCTTTGGAGGGCTGCTGGGTAAACACTAGACACTACATGAAAAAAAAATATCCAGTGCTCACTCAAGTGGGACTGTTGGGTTTTTCTGTACATATTTATATAATGTCTATAGGTCTTAAACCTTACACTGTAAAGTGCCTTCAGATGACTTGTGTTGTGAATTCTCGCTATACAAATAAAGTTAAATTGAATTGAATTGAATATCATTTTCACAATTTTGTGTTCTGAAGACGCTTTTCATACATTTTTGCACACAGGTGAGAAAACAGAAGGCATGATGGGAGTTACTGAACTTATTGTTTCCACTGCAACTCTTGGTATTATATTCTCACTGCTTGCTGGCCAGCCTCTTCTCATCATCGGCTTCTCAGGACCCCTTTTAGTGTTTGAAGAAGCCTTCTATAAGGTAGTTAAAGGGAGTGATGTACTGTATATACTGTATATACAGTAACACGCTACACTTTAATTTTCTGATTTCAGGTGTATTGTACCTGATCGTGTAGCTAACAGGTCTGTGTTTTTCACTCAGTTCTGTCAGGCTCACAACTTTGAGTATCTCACTGGCCGAGTGTGGATCGGTTTCTGGCTCATCTTCATCGTCCTGGTGATTGTGGCTGCGGAGGGCAGCTTTCTTGTTCGCTACATCTCGCCCTTTACCCAAGAGATTTTTGCTTTTCTCATCTCACTCATCTTCATTTATGAGACCTTCTCCAAACTCATTAAGGTAAATCTTCAGTGTTCCCACAGCACAATGAGCTCTGTAGGAATTTAAATCGTTTATAACCGTAAGAAGCTGCTACAGTTAACTGGAACATGATAAACTGAGTCTCTTTTCTCAGGTGTTTCAGGAACATCCACTAATGGCAATATACCCCAGTGACTCAACCCCACCTACTGGATTTCACGACATTGATGGCCCCATCTTCAACCAGCCCAACACTGCTCTTCTGTCTCTGGTCCTTATGATAGGCACTTTCTTTGTTGCTTTTTTCCTCAGAAAGTTCAGAAATAGTCGATTTTTAGGTGGCAAGGTAATTTCTACAAAAACCTACACTTAGCATTTAACTATAAACATACTTCCTATGTACATTTATTAAAACCATATAAAGGTTTCTTATGAAAATATCAAATTATGAATACACCTAGATGCATCATGTGAAACCTCGGGAGCTTCTGAGTTTCATGTATTTCATAGACAGTTATCTTGTAAAATAATGTGAAAGCTATTTCATTCTTCCCTAATTTCTCTGGGACATTCTCACCCCATTGAACACATGCATTAGTCTATAGCAGTAGTCAAAATCTCTTGTTGCTTGGTTTACTTCTGATGAAGTAAGCATTTTACATCTCCTGGTGATAAAAGGTGTGATGTTTATCTGCTTGATGCCTCTAGGCCAGAAGAATCATTGGTGACTTTGGCATCCCCATCTCTATTTTGGTTTCAGTATTGGTGGATTTCTCCGTTACTGACACCTACACACAGGTAGCTGCACTATTGCTCACTGCTGTGAAAAATAAGTGCCTTTCATACTAACTGACTCAAACATGAGTTTTTTTGTACTTCTAGAAGCTCAACGTGCCGTCAGGCTTTTCAGTCACATGTCCTGAAAAGAGAGGTTGGTTCATAAGTCCCTTTGGTGACAAGCATCCCTTTCCTACCTGGATGATGGGAGCATCTATCGTCCCTGCACTTCTTGTCTTCATTCTCATTTTCATGGAAACTCAGATCACTTCGTATGTACACTACCATTATCTACAATGGTAATGCTGTCATTGTTACTTTTATTAATCTTTTCATTTTCAATCCAATCTGGCAGACTGATAGTCAGTAAGAAAGAACGTCGCCTGACTAAGGGCTCAGGCTTCCACCTGGACCTACTGCTCATTGTGACCCTGGGTGCAATCTGCCCTCTTTTCGGCCTCCCATGGCTCACTGCGGCCACTGTGCGCTCCGTCACTCACGTCAATGCGCTCACGGTCATGAGCAAGGCCACTGCTCCAGGTGAAAAGCCGGTGATCCAGGAGGTGAAAGAGCAGAGGCTGACTGGGCTTCTTGTGGCTGTTCTTGTTGGTAAGAGGACAGTGCGTATGTGTATAAAATGAAGCCCCTAAAATTACACCTCTCTCATCCTTAGGGAGCAATATAGCAAGAAACCAATGACTTACATGCATTTATATTAGTATTAGAAAAACCATATTCAACTCTGATACTGAACAGTAAAAAAGAAATGCATCGAAGATTCCCACAAGCTCAAAATGAAATAATGACTAGTACCTGCCAGCACAATATCTGGTTTAAATCAAGGTTCCCAAAGAAGTTATTAGAGTGATGTGATCTAGTTTGGATATACTGAGTCATCACGATTGTTGAGCTTTGTTTGATTGAGATGCTGTTTGGTTTAAGATTTTCAAATGATCCCAAAATAACATTAAAACCAAGACAACTGAACAGTGACACGGACAGCGTGTTTGTCGTGGGGATGTTCTCTTTTTGACTGAATAATTCTCTAATTCTCTCTCATTGCAAACTTATTTTGCATCTTTTTGCCAAACCCCTCTCCACCCACTCCATCAGGTATGTCCATGGTGATGACAGATGTGCTCCGCCTCATCCCTCTGGCTGTGCTCTTTGGCATTTTCTTGTACATGGGGGTTACCTCTCTGACAGGAATCCAGCTTTATGAACGCATCACACTCATGGTCACGCCTGCCAAGCATCACCCAGACCACATCTACGTCACCAAGGTAACACAAGCTAAAAGCAAGTTTGCATGACTTCGTCTTCTGTTATTAGTGGTAAGAAACCACACCCCAGCAGCTTTGTGATCCGTGCAGCTAGAAACCAAACGGGGGTTCATACTTAACATTAGTCTTAACTCCTGGTTTTTGCAGCTACGCAAATCTTAAAGCAAATCTGTAATTTCTGTACCAACATGGACATTTTTGGTAACATTACCATAAATGTTGCTGGAGTTTTCAACCCATACAGAAAGTTACCTCAGCAGTTTAGTTTCTCGCTGTAGCATAAATCACTCTGCATTACTTACATTAAGCCGCTGCCTCACTTGAGCAATTTGTATAAACAGCTCTCCTTGGGTGCTTTAGCTATCCACCAGTCACAGCCAGTGCATGCGACCAAGAGACAGTAAGAAAGCACACGCACTCAAAGTCACAATTAGATGCTAAGTTAATTTCATGCTTTTTAACTGTGGGGTCTACCACTAGATGGAGCCAAAAACATGTTGGATTTTTATTATGCAGGGAAACGGTTTGGGAATGGCTGCATTTAATGTATCTTTATATTTGTATCTCTCTGTATCTGTACTGTGGTCAGTGGTTTTCTCTCCATTAACCACCATGTGTGTTGCTTCAGGTGAAGACATGGCGTATGAACATGTTCACTATCATCCAGCTGGCATGCATTGTGACTCTGTGGGTAGTCAAGTCTAGTGTGGCCTCCTTGGCATTCCCTTTCGTCCTCATAATGACGGTGCCGCTGCGACGTCTCATCCTCTCCCGGATCTTCGAGGAACGTGAGCTGCAGGCGGTGAGTTGGGTAGCAAAAGACTTCCAATAATGGTTCAATCTGTGCCACAGTTATTTAAAATGCTACATACGATCTTAACGCCTAACATTTCTAACGATTTTCTCCCCTGTGATTATGGGCAACCATCTCATCTAAATATTTTTAAATGATATACAAATATTTCTTTTTGCTCTGAGTTCTAACCAGAAAAAGATTACCCGCCCTTTTCGAAGCCAGGATACATGTTTTCTTGGTTACATCCCTCCAACCCATACATGTCATCATTGTCAGATTAAACTCCCCTATTTCCCTAATGTCAACTGTTTCAGGAGTTAGAATAAACAGCTTTGTTCTTAACTTGATCATCATTTGTGCTGTGTTCATCCAAAGGTCTCATGAACCCAGTACACTGTAGGGTTCCCTAAGCAACATTAAAATAAAGTTCAATTTGAAAATCGTCAAAATGGACTTTCTCACCAGAGCCTAGAGACTCAACTGTACGCCTTGTTTTCACACACGCATACACATACACTTCTAAAATGTCAAATGTTGCGGCAGTGGGTTCATTTAGCTGTTGCTAATTCTAAGTGCTCTCTGTAGCCAGAGTCTGCACGTAGCCAAAGATTGTTTATGAAGAAAGAACACGCTGTGCTGCACATTGTCGGTGAAGAGATCTTTTTTTTCCTTTGTTTTTTCTCTTTTCCAAATACACAGCATGTAAACTTTATTCTACAGGAACATATTATGTCAGTTTCAAAAGTTGTATTCTGTCAGTCTCTTTTTTACAAATCAAATATTTCACACACACACACACACACACACACGTATACATACACAAGTATACATGCACTTTATAATACCTTAGACCTTTGTGCTACCATTTTGAGAAACATTTCTTACCATGATATTTATACCACTCTCGTGTCTTCATGCTAAATCAGATAGCAGTCAGATGGCAGAGCGTAGGTTGAAGTGGTCAGTGGCCATATTTTTCATGCAGTCCTGATCTGAGTCAGGTGTCAAGTTCAGTAGTTACCGTACAATCCAGCCAAAGGTGCACCAGTTTGTAGGGTTCAGGGTTTGACGTAGGGTCACAACAGGTGAAAAGCCCCCAGCATTTTTACACTGAATGACAATGATTGATGCCAATTTGTCTTTTTATAGCTCGACTGTGACGAAGATTCTCCCAACTTTGATGAAGACGGGCGAGATGAGTACAATGAGATCCACATGCTTGTATAAATTTAAACTGGAGCCAGCAGTTCAGAAGAATTCGAGCGAGCCTCTTTGAAACTTTGCTGTTGGGGGTTAGCTGTGGTGAATAAACAGCCACTTCTTACCCTTTGTTTATTTAACTATTCTGAAAGAGCACATCTGATAGTAGATCTCTATGGTGGTGTTGTGTTAACATCTATAAAGATGTTGTTCGGTTAAAGACAAAGTAGATTATGCAAATCTTACAAAACACTTACATCAACACTTTTGATAAATTTTGATCCTTTCTATCCCTTTAATTACTCTGCAGGTTTTGGGCTTAAGTGCAATGATGATGGCGTTCTTTAGGACTTTAGCAGGTTTGGCTCTGAAAGTGAGAATTGGGGTCAATTTCCTTTTAATTGACCCTAAATCCCAAAACCCTGGATGCATTTGGCTGCCTGCTTAGATAGCTGCCTTTTTCCTTTCTACTACTGATATACATGCCTATACAGAAACCAGCAGTGATGCAAACAGAGTTAAGCAGTCCTTCTTTCTCTACAGTCTTTTAGTAATGAGCCCTTTGTCATGCTGGGCGCTGCCAACAAAGATCCTTGGCACAGCGTTTCTTCTCTAAATGAATTCTCCCTCAGAAACCATGTTAGTGTACATTGTTAGGTATCTAATGCCCACTATACCAGCCTTGGATGTGTGATGTATAACAGCAGGACATTAGTCTCAACCTTATTTTTCTACTGTGTTATATGTGTTTATTCTGTGTCTTGTGGTCATTCCCAATGGTGTTGAAACCCCAAATATGTTCCATGAGTTAGTATAAAATAAAAACACTGTAGGTTGATGCACATGAAACAGAAAATATTATAATATTATAATATCATTACTCATCAATTCTTTTATCTTTTCTGCAAGATTTCCATAGTGTATTTTTCACAGATGTCATGAATAATAAAAGACACCTGACTAGAAAAGCATAGCAATTGAGCAAACACACAAGTACAAAAGAACTGCTGGGCACCAGTTGAGCAGTTGGCAGAGTGCATGAATGATGCATTGTACAATAAGACTTCAGGCTTGGAATTATTAATAGATGTGTGTTCAGAATAGTTTTGGAATACAAAGAGAATTATTTTTTCCCCCTATACTGTGAGCACCTTTCAGAATCCTTCTGCCTCACAGACACACAAACAGAAAGTGCACAGATTCATGTGTCGCTCCCACATTATGGGTAAGAACCCGATGCAGTTCCTCTGATGCCAGGATATCAGAATGTTCTGACAATGCTCAAACTAATCAATCTTCTATTAATATTGTTAAAATCAAAGCAGCATAAACAACAACAGGCTCAATATATACTGAGAACGTTTGCAATTCTTTATATTATCAGTCACCCAATTTAAAGCCTTTTGTCCTCCACTGTTTTTAGATGGGCAAAGATAAGATATCAGCACATGTGGTTGGACTTGGTCAAACAAGTGTTATTGTCCCCTATTTCACTTACAGTGTATTTGGTTTGCCCAGCAACCCGCTAAACCCCGATCACTGACCCCAGAAACTGAAAGATAACCTTCTTCTGTAACTCTTACTGGACCTGCATCAACAGAGGCATTATGGGGCTGAAGAGGTTTGTCGAAATAGCTGTCAATATGCCTAGATATAAAAACCTCACCATGTTTTGTCATGTTCACCAGATAATTTTCATATTGCACATATACAATCTATTAAAAATCCCCAAGTGCTTAAAAGTGAAGCACAATTTATGGTGTTCAAAAAGTACGCCAAACATCCGCACTGAAGGATCAGTAGTGTGACTTATGTATGCTAATGACAAGAATTAGTATATCTTTATGAGCCATGCAAGAATTCTGTCTCAGGGGAAACTGACCTTCAATCTGTAAATATTGCGTTCAAACCTTGTTTGTTCCTTTCTTTTTACATAAAGCGGTCGAGGCAATCCAACACACAGAGTAAAGATATTTAATACAGTGCAGGCATTTGTGTTGCACAGTGAGGAAAAACTCTGAAAGAAAAATGTCTTTATTGTGCTGAAATGACATGCAGTTTGAACTTTTTAGTTCTCTACTTGATACTGTGATGTAAAGTATGTACCTGCTGTAGACCGTATTTAATTCTGCAGCTCCCCGAGATAATGAGTAACTGAATGTGCTTTATATTAGAACTCTACAGGATTGTAATTTCAAAACGGCTGTGCTGTTTCTGTTTTTCTTCAACTATGTGTTTATGTTCCAAGGTTTACAAAGATTTGAGGGGTACGCTGAGGACAAAGACACCAAGTTTGCTCCATTACATTGGTCCTTCTGTGTTCTGGATATTATTGAATGGCTGCCTGTAATTTCAGGCTTGTGATTTCGCTCGTCACATTTAGCACTTACTGGCAAAGCTGTTAGGGTGTCACCAAAAACAAGTAATCAGTATTTCCTCGGGAATCTCCACAGACCTTTGTCCTGAACTGGCTCCTATTCATGAGGAGCACAGGTTTGTGGTCACTTATTTAAACACAGAAGTTAACAGCGCAGTGTAATGAGAAACAAAGATGGGCACCAGTTGTGACTGCCTGCTCAAAAAGAATTGACACAATAATAAAAGTTAAAAAGTTCCAGTAATTGCAGATGTCTTTCTTATGCTTAATTAGCCTGTGTAGTTTATTTGTTAGCCAGAGTGGTCGTTGGGAGGGATTAATCAACTAATAGAGAAGTTGTATCCACTGTGTTGGGTGCGCCACAAGGATCCAGGTCGACTGATGTCAGCGAATACAGACCTTTTGACTGTTCAACACATACATATGCTTTGGTTATGACAGGAATTGGTGTGTCTGAGTGGCACATTGCCAAGACAGAACTGGTGAGCGTATACTAGCAAAACATCCATTTCGTATTTACACAAGGTTGAAAGGGGGAATTTTGGTTATTATTTAAGATAATAAAAGGCACGGTGCTGCCACTTGTCTGGAGGCTGGCAGCTGAAACATGCAAGATGAAAAGGAAAATGATTTTTTGACTACGTCAGTGTTCTGAGTTCACCGCATTTCGTCGCTTTATACCACCATAGCTGCAGGGCAGACCACCCACCCAAATCTAAGGCTGGGTTATTTTTTAACCTCCGTTAATTTGTCATTGGCGTGAGTAAAGGCATCTGGAAGCAGGTCCTAGAATATTGAATAATGTATTAGGTCCGAAACTAGACCTATTAGATGTAATATATGGAAGGCTGCTCATGCTAATATTTTCTTGTGCTTAACAGAATTGTAGTCAATAGAAGCTTTTTGATATAGGAATGCCATTGATGTTTCTTAATTGCACTGCATACCAAAAGATAAGTTTGTTAGAAGAATTCATTTCCCTTTTTTTGGTCTTCATTGGAGCATATTGTTGGTGATCTCCCATGTAAATAAAATACTATCCTTATAAATGTTTTTTTGTGATTATGTATTTTTATTATGAGTTTTTAACATCTATAGGATTAAAGCTAATTGCTTCCACTGAATATCAGTTATTTACTGCAAAACACTATTATAGCTGCAATATACATTTTTTGTTTTTCTCTAGAGCACAGCACAGCAACTCTAGAACAAACTTGCAGCAATAAACCTTGATGTGGTATTTCGTCTCTTTGAGGGATAATACTTAATGTGTCAGCAATTCATACCTTGTTACACATCCAGCAGAAACAGGGCAATATGGTAAACCCATTGAAATCCACTATTCTTGTACATTTTTTCTTTGGTGTAGTTCACCAGTTGTTGAAAAAAAAATGGCGTAACAGTGTTAGCATTGGTCATTCTAGGCAGTGATTAGACCTATGTGTTAAAAGTGTTGATGAAAACGTTGTTAAACGGAGCTTTATGTGTGTTGATGTCAACCAACTGGACTTCATGAGGTCTACACAACAATCATTTGATGTATACTAATCTGATAAGAAATTATGAAAGGCAGTGTGGTTGCATTTTTACACCTACTTGGCTCCATCTTGCTGTTGTTAACAGGTTCTCAGATCACTGTAAAATGTTACTTTTTTGTCTGAAATAAATATTTATTATGTGTTTCAAATACAAAACAGAATCCTTCTTTGTTATTGTCTTAGACATTTACAGTTTAAATGTAACAGAAGTTGTAATGATTATTAACATCATCATCATGATGTTGTGTTGGCGTGAAACTCATTGTCTTCTTACTTTAGCATCAGATTGGTGAGAGAAAAGAATAAAGAGTTTTGGAAAGTTCAGACAGACAGGTATACTTTTATCTGTCTATGGATTGTACACAAAGACCATTCTGATCCACAGACACTTACATAAGGTAATGGGAAGGAAAGAATATATAATTTACAAATTTGCTATATAGTATTTTAAGTATGACATTTTAGATATAATAACATATCAAATATACATATTAAATACACATATTAAATCAGTGGAAACTACTAGCATTGACTATTTGACTATATCCGTGTTGTGTGTTATATTGGTACTTTACTTCAAATTTACCTTTATTACATTTTGGCAAGCAACCTTAAAATTCTTGAAAAGCAGTTTTCCATATATCCAAATAAAATACTTGGCTCAGTCCACAATTAAGATTTAACATTAACATGTAAACAAACAAATACAGTTCTTCACAGTTATACTGTTCAGATAAAAGGATTTCCAGTACTTAAAGAAAGTAATTACGTCTTAACTTAATAGCTAAAATATATGATAAATCAGTCTTTTTCTGAAATCTAATGATTTCTATAAAAATATAATTCTGCAAAAAGTAACTAGTAACTAATGATGTTAAAATACATGGAGTGGAACAAAAGTACTACATTTTCCTCTGATTTGTAGTGGAGTAAAAGTACTGGAGTACTGGACGCCTTGTTACATCTGGTCAACACATTCTCATAGGAAGTCATCTACGTTTTCACCTATCCCCTCTCCAACGTATGTCATTTCTGACCAGTCTATCACTCATAGAGTCATGAGAGCTTCTTTTTGATTTATTCTCTTTTTTTTTCTTGTGTGAACAGCAAGACGCAATGGCGCTCAATTTAACAGTGCCTACTGTCAAAAGAAAATAGACAGAGGAAAGTGACTTATTTAGACTTCTAAAGGTCAAGAGAAACCTTCATGAAGAAATCAGCTTTCCCTAATCCTTAGAAGCCTTAAATAGCGGTGCAACCCTTTCCAGACTGATAGTATAATGTTTTTGGGTTTTTTTTTCAAAGGGACCTCAATGGTGTTGCATCACTTTTTTGCTTCAAAAATTACAGATAGTATGAAAAAATTTGGGTTTTCTCAGGTTGACGTTTCTTTTTGTTACTTATAGTCTGAAAGTCTTAAGCAGTTTAGTGTAAGATAAATAAGTCGAGAAGCCCACTAATCCCAGTTTCTATCCTTACATTAGTTTGGCTCATGAGTAAGTGTTTTAAATGTTTAATCAAAATATATATTTATATCGTATACTCTATATTACAGGTATCAAGTTAGCAGGAGTGTGTGAAGTTGGCTTCTTAATGGCCAGGCCAGTTTTGAAATTACTGCTTTGTTTGGTTGAAGTACTTTATGTTCCGGGTGGTGACATAAACACAGAGAAATGGCATTGATAGTGTAGCAATTATCGGAAACACTATCAACATGACAAGAGTGGTGAGCGGGGGGTCATGGACATGTCTACAGAGTGAAAAGTATGTCTGATGAACCCTCAAGAAGACTTTGTCTACCAGCAACACTCGACCCTTACAACCAGACAAACTGGCCCAGTCGTCCACACAGATCTTCAGTTTGGTATAGAAGCTGCAGAGGAAGCAGAGGACAATCTCATATTATCATTTACTTGTCTCAATGATAAAATGTCAACAAGCTGCACTTACAGCTAAAAGCATTTCCAGCCAACCATGAGGCTTAAGTTACAAAAAGCTAAAGGCTGAAAATAAAAAAAAACAAGAGGCCAGCATTCCCTGAACGGAGCAATGAAGCGCTGCAGTTTGGCAAACCTAGTAAATGCAAATCAGATATTTGAAATGCTGAGATAATGCACAGTAACAACTGCCAAAAACATCTAATGTTGGTGACTGCGAGTTATTTATGGATGGAAGAATCGCCCACTGATATTTAAAAGGCGGCTTATATTTCACTGGTTAGTTTTGATTGGTCATGTCTTTTGAATGGGGCAGTAAACATAGCCTCATAAAAGCAACATAAATCTCACAAGATGTTGCCACTACTAGATTTTAGCATGGAAAACATCCACTGCGATTCAATTGAGCCTGACAGCTGGAAGCCTGGTCAACAAGCTGGGTTCCTCTGTGATGACTGACGCTCGTACCCTAGCAGACATTTGAGATCCATGTGAGCCAACCCCCAAACCATCTCAGCAGTAAAATATGGATTATTATAACCATAATTAAAGTCTGCTGCAGTCTACTGTGGGCATGGCGCAAGTGAAAGTCTACACAAACAACTGCCATCTGGGAATATAAGCCGAAGCAACGGTCTTGCTTTTTCAGATAAATAATTAGTTGAAAGTCTGAACAGCACAAAATGTTGCCAACAAAGTAGCAACAAACAGAAATATCCAATTAATTAAAGGTCTTTAAAATGTGTGATGTGCAGCTGTGGCAAGGTAAGGCTAAGAAACCAAACAGCAGATTAATGCTGGCAAAAAAAAAAGTCGTTTTTACCTTCTCACTGTTGGCCACGGACACCTGTCTTCATAGCCACTTGTCTCTATGTTTTTGTTGAAGTCTGAGAGGCAGTTGTCCGTGTTACTATCAAACATGTGCTGGTTACATGGTGGAACAACCCTCGTTAGAGCCACTCCTGCAGAGAACAACACAACTCTTTGATTATTTCTTTGTGCCACATTGCACACGTGTTGCAGTCTTGAACCCATAAGAGAGTTAATCTGAATCACACCTTCTAAATACTTATTTTAAATATATATATTTGTGACTCAAACATCTTATTATTTGACTAAAATCGCCTGAATATTCTCGATGCAATATGCTTGGATTGCCGCTGAATGTAAGCAATTAATCTTCAAACCCACAGAACGATTTCACCTTTTTGATGTGTGATGACTGTGTCAATATTACAGCTCACCTCTCCAGATTAAGATAAATGCCGGCAGGTATGCAGTCAACACCATCTGTTAGAATAAAAACAGTATGATGTTATTAATGAGTTATATATTTACACAATATTCAAATGAGTTAGTGCCATTAGAAATACTTAGATATATAGATATTTTCAGTGTCCCTACACAAACTATACAGTATGTTTTCAAAATAAAAAAAAGTTAGTGTGTGTACTTTCTTACAAGCACGTGTTCTGCAGCTGGAGATTTCATTTTCTCTGCTTCCTCCCACATGTGTGTAAGACAGTATGTTGAATAAATACATAATTGAATGACAGAAGTAATGTATAATCTTCGTACCAATACTTTGTCATAACCGAAGTGATACACAAGTATAGTCAACCAAGCTGCCTTCCTAACAATTTCTAAAAGTCCAGGCTCATATTTTGAAGAAATTTAAAAGCACAAACACTAATCTGTGTAAGAAACAGACGTGTCAGCCATCTGCTTCCTGAACATTCCCACAAATTAATGAATTTATCTCGTGGGAGGCAGACACTGAAAACAGATGTTACCAGGGAATGCAGCAAGAAGATGATTTGTTTCCCCCCCTTTAATGTGCACACGTGTAATGTCCGTTCTTGGATGAATGAATCACACATTATTTACTTTGATACAACAAACATTTCAAGCATTTCAACTGCAACGGATCAATTATATGAAAGAGTTAGAAGATCTTAAATCCCGAACCAATAACCACATAGAAACTGTTCTACATTCACATACCTCAGCTTTTATGTTGTCGTTCCTTTGTAGATCCCTTTGACTAGAGACTTTGCCAAAGATGCTTCCAATCTTCTACATACCAGCCAGCTAGCAGATGCACAACCGCATGGTCGCAAAAAGCTTTTGCCGTGATCTGGTCCAGTTTCTCAATGACGCAAGGCAGGACTAATTAGATTGTGCAACAGCAATGCTGACAGCTTGCTTCCTTTCCCAGACTGAGCCTGGTTGTTCCCATGCTACCCAGAGACATTTTCCGCACACAGCCCTCTAGACACTTGACCTAAGAGGCCTCAGTGTCATTCTCCTGCATGTTTGTTTTATGCTAAATCTTATTTCTATCACATCCAATGTCTGGGCTACAATGCATTCTGCACTCTGATTAAGTTAGATGTGGTGCAGCATTATCTATACAATCTATATCTATCCCCACTACTCGTTTATGGTTTACAGAAGCATTTCTGGCATTTTCTGCAGATATTTATATCTGGAGATTGTTGAGAGAGGTATGTTACTTCTATATGTTCTCGGGTTAGTATTGGACACAGTGTCACATTTGGTTGTTGTGTAAAGTGCTCCCAGGCAGTTCGGTGTTCTCTGGAGTAAATGCATTACTGCTGCTAGATCTGCTACTGCGCCCGCTGCCTCCCCAAGTATCAGAACACCGTTGTTTCAAAATGCACCAGCAGTGAGTTACCAGTAAATGAATTGTTTTACAACATTGTTTTAGTTTGTTTTTGTGTGGTCTAAGACGCAGGTCAGAACTCCCCATGTTTGCTCTTATCCAGTTGAAATCTTTCTTTTAAGGTTGTGCAAACCCACATATGGTACGCACACTGCTGACAACGCTTTCACACATACTGTGTGTGTATCTATCTAGCTATAGATAAAGTAAGCGCTGATAGACACGTGCTGCTGAAGATCAGATTACAGACAAGGGCTGCTTGTGGGTAATGATATAGCAATAATATACCTATTCTGTATGAAACTACAAACCAAGTCCTTCATCAACAACCACACAGATCAAGTAGAATCATCTGGCTCCGTTAAAAGGAGCGACAGAAACATTTGCTGTACTAATCCTGCTATCTTATTGAAAATAATCAGACAAGCTTTTCCTCAGTCCTGCACCAGCTCAAACACTTAAACACAGGCCTCCTTTTCACCTTTCTCCTTTGAATTAGACCCGCGAGTGAGGAAATGACTGACTGTGGAAAATGTGACCACTTTTCAGTGGCATTCCATTTGTCTCGCCTAAATGACTCTGTGAGAGATGGATCTTTCAGGAGACCAGTTAAATTGTCTCTCAGCACTGCACTATCAAGTTGTTCCACTTAAGTGCAACGTTCCAATATTGTTCAACTATTGTCTGCTCATTCGGAGTTGCTAAGAGACAGGTACACATAATATAATCACGATGCATTTGTGAGCCGAGAAATGTTGACGAGTGGTCATAAGAAAACATTTCCATTCCTCTAAACGGATGGCATAATAGTGTAAAGTACACAGTAGATGAGTAAAGTCTGGTAGCCACTTTGTGCCTGTAAAAGGCATGTCTAAACGGTGTCTGACATGTGTCTCTCTTACATAGTCATGGAAAGTTAGGAACATCATGTATTGCAAACGTGAATCGCGAAGCATCCTCTCAACACGGACGCACTGAGAGTTTCTCAGGGGTTAAACAAGTCACTCTGTTCTTAATCATGGGGTGCTGGAGTTATGGGAGGAGACACATTAGGGGTGTCAAGATGGCAAGCAAACACAGTTTTATCGACCACCAAATATTTACTTTATTATTCAACGTTGAGAGGGGCAGCTCTCAGCGTGGGAAAAGGACAGGTGCCTTCCCTTCCTCAGCAGCAGATTATATCAGAAAATAAAAGGAAATCTGCTGCGTTTTCGGAAACGGGCCTAATCATAGGCGTTGTTTGCTAGAATTCATCATAAATTTGATCTAAGTTGTGTGTGTGATCAGTATGTAGCAATAGCCAGGAAGTGAACTTTAGCTGAGTGTTGTTTACCCTGTTTTATCCCCAGTCTTATCAGTAGGACATTCAGCTCCTGCATCTGAACACAATACTGGCCTCAATCAAAAAATTAAAAAACACATTTCCAAACTATTTCCTAAAATTATTTTACAACTGGATCAATTCTATTTTAATGAATGACTAAGCGAATAAGCAACAGTCTTCACTCGCTCAGCAGCTGCATGTGGGAGGAAGGACCTTAAAATACCACTGGGGTGAAATGTTTGTCCAAATCTGAGTTAAGGCCAAAAAGTCACACATTTCCCCAGCACACCAATGTGTGCTTTTAAATTACAAATTGCCACAAAGCTGTTATGACACTATCACAGTGGGGTGCCAAGAAAATAAATGTTCAAATTGTACACACTGTGCACAAATCTTATCAATCTAGTCGGAAAACTCATGAGACCTCATACTACACAAATCTCAATGTGTTAGTAGTGTTTATGCCAGTAAACACAGTCTGAGTGGGGACAGATGGTCCAGCAAGACATTACTTCATGCTCCCAGGCCAGCTACGTTCAGGTGTCACACAATGGGTGCCACACTGATGTCACAGTGGAGCCACAATGCAGCGCTGGAAAAGCCTTGCAGGCATCTTATGGTTTCTCAAAGACGAGGGAATATCCTCCTCGTGATCGACGTGAAGTTTCCTGTTAGTGCATCTCTGAGAGTGCAACACATACTTCCTCATCTGCCTGTGTGAGTGTCCATCATTAAGTAAAATGTAAAATACTATAATACCAACTTTAAATATTAACATCATGTCTGAGATTGTTTTATTTAGCAAATTTCATGACCATATGTTTAGGATCCAAGGCTCTTACGTAAAGTGGACCCGTCCGTAAAAACGATGGATGGAAATGTTTTTATTGCTAAATTGCAGTTGTTCAAATTCTTTTCTGTTATCGATTAAATTGTGAAATTATACAGTTCACATAAATGCAGCAAGTCTATAATATAAAGAACTAGAAAGTTCCTGGGGAAACTTTGAAGGTGCCTGCCACCTTTGCCGCTGAACCTTAGACCCATCTCCCCGACCAGAGAGCAGGATTTACCGAGTATTTACAAACACACACAGTAAACAT
>JAUMTR010000013.1:17205627-17217509 GCA_032270685.1 Microctenopoma stevenorrisi | reverse complement strand
GGGTGTAAGAGCAATTTACAAATCAAGGTAATCTCTGACTTGGAGCAGACTTGGGAGAGAAAGTTTAACATAGAAGTCAATGAGCTGCGCAGACCACACACTGTCGACAGTTGGCCACGCCACGCGAAAACCGTAAGTCCTGCTATTACAAGAAGCATATTTCTGGAAAGAAGACAAAATTTCCTGGAGGAGAATAGTAGGTGCCTCCATTAAAATGAAGACTGTCTCCCATTCTTTTTATATGGCAGGCACCTAATAATTCTGAAAATGAGCCTTGTTGCATAATCAGCACTGTATCTGTGCGTCTTTTTTATTTTAGATTTTCAGTGCCATGCAAATAAATACTTAAATACACTGTGTTGCAAAGCAATTGTGATTCTTCATTCCGTTTCATTTCTACATTCATTATTCCTCATGTCCCAAACATGTCCAAAGAAACCGTACATGTTGTTTTGATGGAGGTTCAGTGTTGTAGCTATTCGTTGACAAATTCAAACATTCAGCGTGAAATTGTAGTTGATCACTGATGATAACCTATTGGAGTTATGTATTAAGCAAAAACAATCTTCTTGAAACACCTCCCACATTTTCATTCTTCAGAGCTCAATCTGAACATTTGTCTTAACTCCTGCAACTAGAGAAGTTAATCCAATTTTCTCTCCCGGTTGCGGTCAACAAATTTCCAGCATTGCTCATTCTGAGACCATTACATCCCCCTTTCAGCACCGCTGTATCCTGTTAACACAGAATAACTATCAACCTGCCACCCACTCGTGCTAAAACAAAAGCAGCCTTCATGCTGAAGCTAACAGGCAGACTGTAAACACTGCAGGCGCCGCTGTCATGACGCCGAGAGTTCAGTGGAATGATATGACATCTTAATTGAATATAGTAACCCCTCAAATGATAGACCACAAAGTAAGAAGCTAGTCATCGCGCCTTATTTTTATATATTCATTTTTTTATACAAACATTTGTGTTGTTCTAATTGTTCAGTTTATCACATTGTTGCTACTTTATACGACTGATGTGGTGGTTGGCGGTTGATGCTAATGTCGCAGTTCCTAACTTGTACTCACACCACCTTCATTTGTCAGTCAACGCCAACTCTAATTACAATCCTGCAAGTTTAAGTAATGTTTGATGCACTGTCAGAGTTTGCAAATGGCTGTGATTTAGAATTCATAGAGTGGAGTGAGCAGGAAGGTGCGTACCTAATGAGTTTTGTCAAGTCTGTTTACTATTTATTCACAGTTAGAAATGGCATACTGACACCAATGTGGCCACCTGGCCTCTAAAGTGCTTTTGGTCAAATTTCTAACCAGCAGCAAATAAGCACACACAGACATTTTAAAACGTTCCAGATGTTGGTGATAATTTATCGGTCTGGAACAAGGCCAATTTCTTTTTTTCAAACTTTAAACAGATCCTTTTTCCTTTGTACACAAAGACTGACATGCACATAAACATACACTTGTCAAATTAAATAAAGAGAAGAAGAGAAAATACAAAATACAGCTGCAAAATGTCCAAAAGTAAAAAACAGTCCAGGCTTCTTCTTCTTTTTTTTGGTATTTCTTCTTCAATTACCGTTCTTACTGTCACAGAGCAACTGAGACCTCGTCATGTCCTTAGGGATTAATAAAGTATTAAAGTAGGAGTCCACATAGCTGCACCCACTGTAATATTCCCCAGGTGGCACTGAGTCGACTCTGCTGTGTGTCATTTTAGCTAGTTCAATGAAAAAATGACAAATGCACTTTCTTCCCTTAATGTTGTTATATTGAAATAGGATAGATTGTAAGTATAATATGATGCCAATAAATCCAACCTTCAAATCACAGTACCATTAATTCCCTTGAGAGAGTTTTGGGGTTCCGTTGCACAGTGTCTTAGGCACTTTCAAGATTTGCATATATTTTTTACCTGCACAAAAAAGCTCAAAACAACCACACCAGTATGTATGTGAAAAGAGTAATTCGCTTCTTGACTTTGCAGTCAGCCACTAATATGAGAGCAGATAGGACCCAGTCAGCTGTTTCACAATGTTTACCCTCACACAGTTGACCGACATGAGGTCCATACTGTTTTCCTCCAAAGCTCATTTTGGATTTCAGTAGTCCATAATAAACCTAGCAAACGTTAGGATGATTATATATTTGACACACAGGTTGCTGTTTGCATACTTTGCTTTGCCTGGAATTTTACTCGGGGATTTAGTTTTCCGATGCCCAAGTTGTACGGCGGAGCTTTTAGCTTTGTGCCCCAGAGCAGCATGTGCAGAGATAGTTAGAGAGCCAGGTTGCGGTTGTTGTCCAGTGTGTGCCAGACTGGAGGGGGAGATGTGCGGGGTCTACACACCGAGGTGCTCCACTGGCCTGAGGTGCTACCCGAGCACAGGTGCTGAATTGCCTTTGCAACAGCTCATACAGGGTTTAGGTCGATGTGAACAAACAAGTCTAGACCCCCACGCAACAAATGGTAAGTCCTATACTCCAAAGAAAGTTGCACTGACCCTTCATTTTATATTGTAATAGATTAAATTACTATGTGTAGTGGAAGAGTGCTTATAATGACAACCTATCAAGCTTGGGTAATTATCAATTTCTATTAAGCTCCGCTACACAATGTATCCACTTTCAGGAAAGTTTTTGGTTCTATGTCCCACGTCTTCACTGTTTTCATCAAACGCTGTTTCCAGCACCAACAGGCTGCTGTATTTGAAGAACTTGTGGCATTTAGCAACTAATGAGTGGCTAAACAGTTGGTGGAGACCAAAAAAGAGCTGAATTATGACATATATTCATCACGTGGTACAGAAACTCAGCCCTGAATTAATACCAACATGCCTCCCTGTCTACCCAGTGTGGGCAACAGAAAAACTATTTATTATTGATTGCCATCATTCCAGTGTTTTTGATTAGCAGGAAAACTTAACAATCTCTCAAATCAGAAAACTACTACTAAATATTTCTATTGATATGGCCAGGAAATATAATCGTCCTACAGTCAGGGTCATAGCGAAACCTGGTTTTCGCTGCTGGCTGTTGCTGTTCAAAGTATCATTTGACTAAAAATAAAATGAAATCCAGACAATAAGTATCTGCCTTAGAGACACATCCTCTGCTGCCAATGGGATTACAAGTCTGTACCACTACAGGTCTTTACTGTTAATTTATGGATGTGTGCAGCCTCAAAGTGATATAGTAGTACTACAGTATACTGTGTATGTAGGGTCTTGTTTTATAGATTGAAAGATAAGTCTTCTGCCAAATGCGTGCATACTGTCATTTAAAGTCTTCCAGTATCAGATAACATACAAATTAATATTTCTGCATGTGTGTCATCATCCAGGCAGCTGGTTTGGATCTGTTGCCACGATGAACCATTGTGTTAGAACAGTTGCCTTAAAATGAAGATCTTTCATGGATAAATGCACACTGAGTCAAAACAGTACTTTCACTGCAAAACTTAGTTTTTGTGGCAGAAAAACTGCATCATCTGTACGTCAAACACATTTAGTTATAATAATTTCCCCAAAGAAATAACTCCTTCTCAGACATAGAAAAGTCAAGCCTTGCTCTCTTACATTATAGTCATTAGGGACAAAAGTCACTATTGAATTCTGAAAATGAATGTTGACATATGCAATGTGTTTGGCAAGCATTGGCTGGCCCACATCTATGAGAGCAAACAAGCAGTATCCCTGCAGTGAACCCTTAGCATGCCTGTATCCACAGAGCCATCCTGTTGTGTGGGTCTTACATCGATGTTACATTTTGTTTCTGGGACCAGTAGAATTGAACGTATACAATTAAATGAGGATTCAAATCTTACAATGCAATTCAGTTTTGAGACGTTACAGTGCGTTACATATGGTGAAATGGTGCTGGGGAAAGTTGCAGGTCTCCATGGCACCAGGCACACAGCTTGGTTAACTCTGCGAGTAACCACTGTACTTCAGCAGGACTGAATGTTTTTTAATTAACTACCAAGCTGAAGTTTTCTTAATGTGCTGTAGCTTTGGCTAAGCACAGCGGATCTGTCTGCACACTCTGCTGTGATTTATCGTATTCAGTGTTCAAACCTGTTCAAACACATACAAAAAGGCTGCATCCCTGAGCATCAGGTGAAATTGGCTTTCCCTTAGTTCAGTGTGTTGTACTTGGCTTTCTGAAGCACGAGTAACTGCTGGCTATCAGGTAACAATATCTCCCCCCTTAAAATGAACATTTCGGGGTTGTTTCCTGCAATTGGTTGACTTTACATTCTCACTTCTAAATAATCAGACTTGGGTTCACTTGAAAGAGAGCAGGGCTTCCAATTTTCGTCATGGGGATGTCATTCTGAGTTCAAATGGAAATATTCTCCCTAAACTGAAGTAAACAGTATGACTGCCTGAGTAAACAGTCCAGAGTTCAAATAAACCAACCGTAAGCTTTGTCTAGCAGGGCCACACTTCATATTTGCTGTTATGCAGCACTTTTATGCTGCTGATGGCATTAGCGTGTTGCAAAGGTGAAAGAAAACAGCTACACTGATGGTTTAAATCCATAATTTGATGTTTTCCGATCTATAGTGTTTCCACTTGACTATTTTTGCATTGGAAGTTGAGTTGGAAATGTTCTTCCCATCATGGTCTTCACAAAGGTTGTCAGCAGTGTAGCAGCACAGCATCGCATCATTTGGCATGTCATACATATACTTTGTCATAATCCCCTACCTTAATTACACAACAGTTGCCAGTGTGGGCTTCTGCTAGAAGCGCCTAACTACAGTATGCTACTGTTGGTTGTAATAACCAATTGGCCCATATGACGTATGACTACTGTAGCACTACTGGTACTGTAGGGTGCTACAGTACCAGTAGTGCTACAGTATAGTTTTTAGTTTTAAGTGTATCTTACCACCATAATACAATTGCATGTATAATTATTTAAACTATGCAAATGGATCCCCTTCTTCAGCCTTTAGGGTATCACTCCAACACAGCAGCTCTCTGTCTGTGTTTCTTCCTCCTTTTGTCGGTGGTCTAATACTGCTCTTGTTGCCCTGCAGGTGATCTTCTGCTGAGACTTGCTCTTTCTCCTTCATTTACCTCCTCAGGTCTTTAATCTATGTAGATGTGTGTGCACGTAGTATATAAGCATCGCACAAACACAGGAAAAGACAAAGCCAAAAGATTTGGGTGGGAATTACATGCTGTTGCCTGCAATCCTGAGACAACTACCCCTGAGGTGTACATAGGAAGCCCTCCCCCCTGTTAATCTTAAAACAGTTCAAGTTTGAAAGTGATTATATTACAACAGTAATGCAGTCTTAAGGTACTTGTTTTAGACTTCATGAATTTATTACTTTGTAATTTGACTAAAATACATTTCAGATGCAAATAATGTGCTTTTAACTCCACAGCATGAAACATTACAGAAAATTAATTAATTAATTATGATAGAAAAGGGCTTTACTTTTGGTTCTAGTTGGTTTTAAAACATCATATTTTTTTAATTAAAATGAATATACCAGCAAATTATTTGAATAAAAGTAGAAATAAAAGAAGAAAAGTTGCAGCCAACTTTACATAGTATCAAAACATATCACTTTGACCTGACTGTACACTTTCTGGGCGTGTCTGAAATCACTTTCGATTTACTGTGTTTGCCATTATGAGGCTGTGATTTCGGGAAGACAGCCATTGTCTTTTATGTCTGACAACTGGCAACAGTTTTCCTTTTAAACTACAAAGACAACTTCTAGTTAGGATGATACAGGCACATGGAAGCAGAGCAACGTCAAGAGTTGAAAGAACCAGCCAACCGTAAAAGGTTTGGAGGCATATCTGGCTAGACAAAACCTTCTTCATTATCCAGTTACTTTTTGTACATTTGCCAGCAGTAACGCGTTTGAAGTGGTCGAGCTTTGAGGGGAACCATTCAAATCGCCAGTGGTTTAAAAAACTGTAAGGCCACTCTCTTGGCCAGGGAAGGAAGTGAAGCTTCGGAGACTCAGCTCCAGTGTATACGATAACAGGGCAAATACATTAATGCTAAGCAACTCTGGAAAGACATTACTCATGCCGTGCTATGAGAGAACTGTGAAAGCATTGCTCAAAGGCAATACTAAAAGCCAACACTCCCAACAGCTTAAGACAGGTAGTTTCTATGGCACTAAAGACAGAATCAACAACACAGTATTTAGATGACGGCTGTTGGCTTAAGATCTGTTTTTTCTTCTCTCTGGAACATGCTGTCCCGAGATTTTTCAAGTGTCTATAGAACACAAGCTCTTTAACACAACTATAGAAACATATGTTTAAAGCTTGACTATAGTACAGCGCTCCGGCTCGATTCACTTTGCTATTGCATACATAATGTGTGCCATGAGTGTCCATGCACTATACTAAGAAATAATTAAGCACTTTAAACACTGAAGAAATCGCCCCCCCTGAAATGCAATATTCAAGAGTCAAGATTCAAAACACTGTTTAAATGTGTTTAAATGTGTTACTAGTACGCTATATGTAAATATGCAAAAATGTTAAGCTAGAATTAATACTACTCAGGATACAAAGTCAGCATGAGGTTATATATAATATATAATCTGAAAAATACACGATACACAATAATCATTAGACAACATGGCTCATTTGCATGGAAGTGACAATAGACATGTTCAGATGTTTTGATTTCACAGTTCATTTAGATTATTTTGGTATAAAACCACTTTTGTACATCGCAAACCACACACACAGACACACACACACTGTCAGAGATGACGCCTCTGGCATGTAGGTTAGATATCAAACCCAGTCAGCCTTTCCATAAGAAGCTTTGAAAAGCTGTCATTATCAGAGCTTCCTCACGAGTCTGGACTCACCTTCAGGTCATGCTCAGCTCTTTAATTCAGTCATTGCTTATATCTCAGTGTAAGACCAGGATCATGTCTGTGATGACTAAGACTAAGTCGATAAATGTCTACAGAGCAATAAGACCTTTACCAGCACAGTCATATAGCCCAAGGTATTTAGCACTGACTTTCCAAATTCATTTACCATCATACCTTGCCGTTGTCTATTTGGAATTACCTTGTCATCTTGTTTCTGTTTTGTCCCTCCCGCCTCCACCAAATGTTCAAAAACATGCGAAACACACTGAGAGGGATCCCGGTGCCTAGAGGAGACCTGTGCTAAGTGCACCATAATTCTTGTGTTATAAAAATAAATTGGCTAGATGTAGCACTTTGCAATTTGAAGGAAAAGATCTTTGCAAGTCTTTAAGCTGTCTCTGTACTAATTACAGCCATTGTGACACCTGGCTGTCCAGTATAGTATTAGCAACATGAGGTATGAGGGACACAGGATGTCCTGAGGACACACAGTGACTTTATCTTCTAATTTAAGGTTTAAGATGACTTGTAAAAAGACCCATTATTAGAAAAATGATTAAAGAATAGACCGATAATGCACGTGTGTGTGTGTGCGAGTGTTCTGAAGTGCAACCAGAGACAGTGAAGCATTTTTGCGTGTAGCATTCGTCAGGTAAATATATATATCAAGGGCAGGGTGCAGATTACTTTCATGCTCCAAGAACTGAATCAGAAGATCGGTTTCTAAGAAACACGAGAGCATTGAATGTTACAATGGTTTTAAAAGCATACAGTTTCAATTACACTGAAAAGGCAATATTAGGTCGATATTAGGAGTGTGACGGCTGTAGGCCAAGGTAGATGAGTTGTGCAGATGCATCAGGTTAAGTGCATGTCTGTTTTGTTGTGTGTTTATTTGCTGCAGAGGTGCATGGCACTGAGAATCCACTCACCAAGAGACCTGCTATAGACACTCGGCTATGGCAGGAGTCTGCCCGGAGGCAACACCAGCATGAGCTCAAGACCAAGATGAAGACGAATCAACTAGAGGACGCTCAAACCCCGAAAGTGTATCAGGTGGGGACTAAACTCTTTTGGTGGCTTGTCCTTAAAATATAAACACCCTTGCTACTCTCATCTACATTGGCTTAAAACAGCGATACATTCATAGTGACAGAAACGGATACTATGCAGTAAAGTAGCCCCGTTTGCCCCACAATTCACTGTGTACTGTAGTGTTGGATTATTGGGCAAAGCTCCATCACATAAGTCTGTTTATCAAATGCAAGCATTAGCAAAATGTGAATAAAATGCTGTGTGAGCAAAGATGTCTGGTACAGTAGTGCCCTCCTCTGGGCACTCGTTCACGTTTTCACACAAACATAGGCTCATGCACAGTTGCACAATCTTTTATCACTGTCCACTGCAATCTCATTCCTTCTTGCATACTTAACCTATATGAGATGCTCACACATCAGTATCAACTCTTTGCATATTTTCACCCCTCCCACCTTTATACAAATACAGGTTTGCACCCCAAGCTGGCACAACTGTGCTGAGGAACCAAAATGTATTCTCACAGCCCTGTACCACAAAGAATAACTGTTACAATGACTGTCTACCACAGCATTTCCACTGCCTGGCTGATCTCTGCACATGCGCCTCTTATGATGTAGACCAACATGGGGATGTTTTTCCATGTGTGCCATAGATTCAGTCACAAATTTTATCCATAATATCAGTGCAGCAACCAAATGAATAAAATAAATGCATAAAATACAAACACACAAGCCCGGTCAAAATCGACCTACTGACATTAGGTTGATTCTGAAAGGTGAAATGCACGCTGGTCAGTCATAAACACAAATAATCACTATTATGAAACTGTGGGATTATAAATGTGAATTTAAGGAAAACAATGAGCATATATGTATACATATATGCTCATTGTCACATATATTCTGTATGTACATGTATATAGATTTACTTTCTATAAATTGCATAATCTTGGACTTGTAGTTACGTTATCTGCATATAATGCATATAAATATGCATTATATGCAGATCAACATTAGCTGCATTAAAATGGTGTTTTCTTAGCTTCAGTAATTGCACATAATGAGCATCATCACATTGAAAAGAGATATTGTTTTGCTCTCCACAGTGGAATGTGTGTTGGCAGTTTAATGCAATCTATAGATTAGACACCCCCCACCCCCCCGCACGCCCCATTCTTTAACACTCACCCAACATTTCACAGTCTCAAACGCTTCACAAAAAATGAAAACAGTTCCTGGAAAACCCTTAATGGCGTGGCAGACAAACACTGATATTCTTTCTGTCTCATGCAAATGAGCTTGGGCGCGGGGGGCTGCATATATGTCTCATAATCACAAACAACGATATTCATTTGCTCATTTTCTCCCTCGCTTAATTCACTCTGATGCAGCACAACAAAAAAATCATAAGAGAGAGGGTACAAAACTACTGACAGGATCATTAGCAGTAACAAAAGAGAGAATGCAGTACAAGGAGATATGCAGCTGGACAGGGGGGGGGGCTGGTGTCAAGCATGGATGCACTTCATTGTGGGTGGCCACAAGAGGTCAAATTAAGTACACAAAATGCATATGTCAGTGCCAGGGTCATGTCAGCCCTCATGCTTTGACAATAACGTCAAAAGTTTTAAAATAAAAGTCTATTTTGCATCACATTTGCTTTTTCGAGATTTAAAACTAAATGTTTTTAATTGGACTTTTTCCATTTGGTCTCATCACATTAGTACATCGTTATGAGTACTGCATGTGAGCATCAAGTTGTGTGAAGCTTTCTCCTCATCTGGGCTTGAGATTAACACATCGAATCAGAATCAGCTTTATTCTGAAATGAATTCTACATCCTAGCTGCTTTTAGCATGAGAACTGGATGCTGGATCAAAACATGGTGACCACTGAGTTTACTGGAAACTGCTCACTTAGAAGTGTCTTCATGTTGTGCAGCTGGAGCCAGCCTCATCGGAGCATTACTGCTTGTTCCACAGACTTTGCATTTCAGTGACGTCAAGTATTACAGAAGTTGCTAGACTGTGAATTTGTCTTTTTATTTATTTAAATCCCAAACTAATTTCCCCTATTGAGTTTTACAATAATTATGCACAACAATAACATCTCCTGTCCTCAGAGATTACGTGTACTTATGGAATATGATTATAATAGTAGTTTATGTCATATGCACACAGCTCCTTTAATACTCTGCGGGACTGTGCACCAGTGTGCTGAGGTATGGATTTATTAGTGTCTTATTGTGAGAGTGGGAGAGACAAGGAAATAGTAAGAGAAGACAGAGTACAAAATGAGAAAGAGTACTTTTCCTCCTTATGTCCAGATGTCTGATAAGGTCTGTGGCAGCCTGTGCCTCCTCCTACCCTTGTCTCTCATTTCTTGGCCAACTAATCATGAAACTGGAGCTCTTTGATCCCACAGGCAGCCTAATGCCCTCTCTGCATTAAATGTGTGTTCATACGTAAGTGTGGATACATGGTGTGCATATTCATGCACAGTCTTAATTTGGCTACACAGAAATGATATCTGTATATTTGTGACATTTTTACAAGACACACAGACAGATTTTATTTTTCTTGGACAGAGCATTTGCAGACTTCTAACTTACCCATAGTCTATTTCTTGTCACGTCATCCTTTTATCTACATGACTTTATACTGTAAATGTTCTGGTGAATCTTCTTTGATAGTTGCTAAATACAAATACTTGTTTTCTTCCTTGTCCTGTCAGAGTGCCTGTCAGCAGGAGCTGGACCAAGTCTTAGAAGAAATCTCCAAAATTACCTCTGATGATAACAGAGGCCCACTGGAGGACCTGTATGGGCTCAAATTTCCAAACTGTGACAGACATGGGTTGTACAACCTCAAGCAGGTGAGCCATGGACACACTGCTGGAACCATAAGCATCACGCTAGTTTACACAAACACAGAGTCTGTAGGGTTAGTTGTTAAGAGGAGGATGCATACTTTAGCAGAATAGCAGGGAACAGTGCAGAAAGTGCATTTCTTTCATGATATACATTTACAATGAGCAGCGTTTTACATATATTTATCTAAGAGCCTACAACAATCAGTTTTAGAAAAGTATGTGAACCCCTTCAGCTAATAACACTGACAAAACCTTATTGAACCTCTTGGGTTTGCCTTCCACAAGAAGTATCTCCTAATATGAACCATGCCTCTTAAGATAAAGGTGATCTCAGAAGAGTTATGATGGAGCATTGTTGAGTTGCATACAGCTGGAAAAGGTTACAGTAAGTAAGTCTTAGAGTAGTCTTAGAGTTTAGATATTCATCGGTCCACAGTTTGACAAACTGTCTATAAATACAGATGATTTAGTTCCATGGCCACTCCCTGTAGAAGTGGGCGCCTAGCTTTGATGACTCCACCGGCACAATGCAGGCTTCTCCAACTACCCCGTCTTACCCAATGGTGATTCCATGGGTTGTGTCCGACAGGCCCTATTGCGGCTGTAGAGGTGCTGTAGAGAACCATCCCTATGCAACATCCTAAAGGCCATAATACAAATGCTTCCTGTGGACAGATGTGCACAAGCTCCCCTGCTGGATGCAGGTGTGGCATCCTCAACAATACCAGTGTCATGAGGCGTCCGTGCTAGCTGCTATAAAGTAACCGGAGCAGACATAGGGTATTTGCCACCCCGAGAGGTGAAGCATAGTCTTTAGAATTCTGATGTGGGGCAACGTGTTGTTGTTTAATTAAAATCGGCAATTAATGCGGATTAATAAGGCAACGTGACAAAGGTAACAAAGGGTCCACATACTTTTTCCCCTCACTGTTTCGCCCCTTTTTGTGAATCCTGTGTTTGTGCCATGCATAATGAAAACCCCACAGAGCTTTCCTTTCCTAGGTTTACAGAGATGCTTACAAATACAGGTCCTTCTCAAAAAATTAGCATATTGTGATAAAGTTCATTATTTTCTGTAATGTACTGATAAAC
>JAUMTR010000013.1:17183488-17205488 GCA_032270685.1 Microctenopoma stevenorrisi | reverse complement strand
GTCACAATCATCAATATTAAAACAATGAAAGGCCCTGAACTACTTCAGTTGTGTGTAATGAATCTAAAATATATGACTGATAAAATGTTTATCAGTAAATTACAGAAAATAATGAACTTTATCACAATATGCTACTTTTTTGAGAAGGACCTGTACAACGGGATAGTTACATTTAGAAATACAGTTTATAAAATGACACATCCCAAAACGTTAGACAGTGAGAGAATGTACTTGGCCCCTGATACTGTATTTCGTGCCACAGGAAAAAATGACACACATTCATTCAAAACCATTATTCATTTGAGATGATGGATAATTCAGATCACATCCTCTGTAAACTCATTTATCACGTTTTCAAAATACAATGAACCGCTGAATCATTAAAGAGTACGTGGTTTCTCTCCGTGGGTGGAAAATGTCACAATACCAGCCCCACCGCAATCAAGTGATGTCAAAACAGGTGGTTTCCATCCGCGCTCCAAGACAAAACACCTGCTGTGACATCACTTGCGCGCTTTTGGCCAGGGTTGTGGCCTGTTTGAAAGCAGCAGCAGCTTTCACCAGTGACTTACACATGGTTAACTGTAACTAAAGAGCACGGATGGCCACAGGTTTCAAGTCGCGCTTGTACAACGGGTGGTTTGAGTCAGTATTGAGTCTCTTTTTTTGTCTTTTACTGTTTTTCCTCTGTGCTTTTCACCTTTCTTTCCTCTATTTTCTTTTCTTGACCTCTCTCTGACTTCTCACACACACAGATCTGCATATCATTTCGTGTAGTTGTCCCTTGGAGTTCCCCTCTCTTCTCTTTCACAGTGTGACTCACACATACACACACACACTCCCAGCTGCACACACACATACACTCTTCAGCCTGGCAAACCCCAAAAATGTATATATCCCCCTTCCTCCCACCTGCCACCAATCGCTGCACCCCCCCGCCCCCCGTAAACTCACACACCCTCCTCCTCCTCCCTCCATGAAGCCTGCCCTTAGATGCACAAATACACACAAACACAAATGCTCGGAGAGATGTTGTCATCGTGAATGAGGCAACAAGCTTCTGCTCAAGGTTACAAGGCAATAAAACTGTTTGGCGTACTTCATGGGAAGACTTTTGTTAAGCCCGAGGAACAAACTGTGCTTCCGACTGGGGGTTTGAATTTGAATTCTGCATGCCCATAGAAATCAGACAGAGGACCACAAACAAGGTCACATATCCAGTGTTTTCTTACGAGGATAGTAGAGCAGAAAAAAAGATTTGAATAGGTGCCACAGTTTCCTAAAGCAGGGCTCTCAACCACTCAGCCAATTTTCATCACTGGTCACAAACAACGGCATTGTTTTGGACTGGAGTCCTTGGTTCCCAGGGAGGAACACTGTACCACCTCAACACTCAGCTTCCTTTTGGAGTTGTCCCTCCGCCGCGCAGTAATTACTGTAACTGTCACTTTTTTTGTTCTTTTTCATCGAAGGAAGAAAATAGAAAGTCCTTTCTTCACCCCCATCTCTTCATTCTTTTCGCGGTCCCCTGTGTCCACTTCAATTACGACCTCATTTCTGAGTAGAGGGGGGCTCTGCGGGGGGGCTGGTCTGCTGGCATGCTCTGTGTGTGTGTTTGTGTGTGTTATGTCTGTGATGGCATGTGTGCTTTTGGATCAGTTGTGGGTTGGGGGCATGACCTGAGGATGGGCTGTTATTGGGTGAGTGCTGTCCCACCCAAGCCAAAGCCCTCGCTGTCATCCAATGGTCCCCCAGCACCAGAAGATCACACACACACATGCACATACACACATCTTGAGCCACCATACGCCATGCTTCATTAGCACACCCCGTGTTTCCCACTGTGCATCCTCACCCCTCCCTCTCTTGCTTCAGTGTTTTCCAACTTGTCTAGTTTGTGTTTTTCTTCCCTCTTTCCAGTGCAACATGTCCAACCACGGCCAGCGTGGCGAGTGCTGGTGCGTTGACCCCTTAACTGGGGTGCAGATCCCAGAGACGCCTAAAGTCAGAGGGGATCCCAACTGTAACCAGTTTCTGGAGGAGTTCAGAGTGATGCCAACAGCAGAAGCCTCTCGCTGACGCGGCATGGCACTGTTGGGTTTTCTTCAAAATCCAGAATGTATTGATTTTCCATTAATAACGTTGATCTGTCAACATGTAAGCTCTTTAAAGTTTGAGTAAGTAAAAGATAAAGTTGTCAACACACACACACACATCTTGAGCCACCATCTGTCATGTGTTTTGCTGTGTGGTTGCCGCTCCTATGCTGGTGTATGGTGAACTGGACAAAACATGCTGTAAACACTGACATATTTATATGTGAGCATCAATTGTTGTGTTTCACAATGCTGTGCATGGAGTAAGCCTAGTATTTACCTTCAGTCTCCATCAACTCACTTTGGTAAGGTATTGATTAACTGTAACTGTGTGTTGAAGGCCTTGAACTTTTGAATGCTCACACTCATAGAATATTAGGAGATGCCAACCCGCCTCAGTCAGGGGGTATCCGTGCCAGATAGGATGCTAACGATGTGGCGGACCTGCTGCTGATCGCAGTGGGACTTTTGCTTCAGGCAGACAAGCTGAAATCCTTTGATATGCCAAAGATATGTATGCACAATTTACAACCTAGTTTACTGGTAACATGTGTTGTCGCATGTTACCGTGATCATAGCTAAGTGATAACGACTTTCTCACAGTCAGACTTTCATTGATTACACTGTGTCTTGCAATCTTCATGTCTAAAATTTACTTCCCTCGTTCCCACTAAAGTCATTAAATGCTCATGTGCTCTGGTTTTTGAGTATAAAGTCGCTCATTTGTTTTTTAACCACCTATATGATATTACAGTAAAGAAGTCATTATAAACAGTATGACCACGAGTAGAAAATATCATATGACCTAAGTGGTAATCTGCAGATTTTGTTTATCACAACACAAATAAATGGACAAATCTATTTTCTTTGTAGCTATGTGTTGCTGGGGTTACTAATAAAGTGTATAAAGAGGTCTAACCAACATGAGGCGATACCATAGGGATGTAGAGACGCTATTATGACAAATATTAGTGTAGCTATGTACAGTATTGTCTCACTTTTAGAGACTGTGCTATGTTTCCGTCTGTAAGTAATCCACTGGCATTGGTTCTTAGACATTTAGACAGTCTTTTATAATAGATACTAAGGAATGTTTTTAGCAGAATTGATTGATATGTATACACTTTTATCACTACAATTTGGATTGCATCTAGCTTTTCTTATCCTTTATATTTCAAGCAACCTATGAAAAGCGTTTGTGCCTGGTGCCTGCTGCCTGCAGACATCATACTATAACACGTAACATGCCAAATGCAATATGACGGTGGTAAACAATCAGTACAGTATAGATAGGAAGTAGTAGGGTGTAACATTTCTGAATACGTTTTCAAGCTTGTTTTATTTTGTTACGCTAAATAAGTGTTTTTCTACTGAACATGTATATTTTACCGTATTTAGGACAGCATAGCAACGTTTCAGTATCTGACATGTTGTGTCATTGACTTTTCTTTTTGTACTGGCACGTTCTGTGTGTTATGCAGGCTGAGCACATGAGATGCAGAGCTGAAACTGCGAAGCCCTGCAGAAGTCCCCAACAAAAGTCACAATTGATTTGTGATCAAAATGATTCATGACTTTGGGTGTAAAGAAAGACTTCTTTGAAGTTCTGGCCAGAAGTGTATCATATGAGACTGTCCCTGACTGGCTTTGGCCTTGTAACCCTATACATATGCCAGTGTGCCAGTTAGCTCAGCACTTGTCCAAGGGTGCAATTATTCACGCTGTGCAAAATATGAACACTCTTACAGCTTTGTTCAGTTTTTGTGACACATTTTTTCTTTTTATTTTGTCTTTGGCTGTGGTGTTGGCACAGACTTTGCTTTAAAAAATTGACAGCTTGGCTTGGTTACACACATAGATCCTGGGTGTCCCTGGGTTGTTCAGCACATCTAATGGTAGTTTGAGGCTAGTCTTTTACTGAAAACAAATCAAAACAAGTCTCTTTTGTTTTGTGTTTAATAGATCAGGCACAATGGGCTGAGGAGGGTAGTAGTGGGGGTAAGTATCTGTGTTTGCGTGACTGTGTCTGTGTGTATGAGCCAAAAACACACGTGTGTGTGTGTGTGTGTGCATACTGGCAAAAGATCCACCCTACTTTCAGGCTACTATTTCTTTTGTTAGCATTCAACAACTTCCCTGATATGTTGATGGTACGTCTGTGTCTAAGACTCACGGAAGCTGTACTTGTTGAATGTTAACAAAATAATTGTTGTTTTATCTTTGTTAAAATGATATAGTACTCCAATGTTAGCAGGAAGTACAACAGGGAAGACATTTATCCACGAATATGGAGAAAAAGACAATTATTATGTGTCAGTGTTGTAGAAAGAAAAGAATACACTTCAATGGAGAACAAAAGCTAAGCCAGAGGAAGTGGAAAACTTCCCAACTATACAGTCACTTTGTGCTTATGCACCTGTATATTTGAATATCTGTATAATATATTATTTCTTCTCTTAACAATAGTTTGCCTAATCTTAGTCTTTTCATAATGTGTTGGATTACTGGTGTGATTCAAACAACTAGTAAGTGCTAGAAAACTGAAATGCATGAAAACCACACCACAGCATTACACCTTAAATACTTCTCTTAAGCCTTGTGGGAAATAAATCCTGTCCAGATCCAGGTCAAAGTCAGTCTTTAAACTAGCAGACTAGCTGACACTTGTCTGCCATCTTCTACCACCAGCATTGGAGGATTCCATCTCTAAGCCATGTGACTTACTCCAAACCTGCTGTAAATTCTTTCAGATCTTCTTTCATCACCATCCTGGTGGTGAAAGGAACCACCATTATCTGGAAATAGCATTACAGAAGAGTACAGCTTCTGATTTGCACAGATCCCAATTATGTAGAGTAAACACCTGCACGCCATTAGTAAGCTGCATGTCTTCTAATGACCCGTCAGGGGTTCTCAACGTCATACTTAATGATACGAGCTACGGGCAAATCAATACACAAGCAAGAACAATGATTTTACAGCTCAGATCATTTATTTCCATTACTGCATACACAGACACGCAGGCAGCAGGAGAACTTTGAGGATCTGAGCATCCCAGAAATGCTCTGGGTTTGGGATGGGCTAAGGTGCGTGAGTTGACACTAGATGAAGCCATCCAACGTTGTTTTGTCTAATTATGTAATAAAAGGGGCATACATGCTTTGAAGTCTTAAGTGCAGTTGTCAGTATTTTTGAAGGCAGATAGTAATTGTCATGTTCACTGGCTCACAAATCAAATCTTCTACACATGTTTCCTCCTCCCCCCCGAAGTCAAAGTGCCGTTCTGTCTGCGCACACACACACACACACACACACACTAGGCCATAACACAACAACCTTTACGGCAGCCTTGATCTTCCATACAGGAACTGCTGGGCCCTCCACCCTTTCATGCCCGGTTTCAGTCACCCACATCTGGAGTTGCTCAAAGTCTTGAGGTCTCCAGGGAAAGATTTTGATAGCCCAGCCACCCCCCACTCCCGCCCCCCCCCCCCAAAAAAAAATATAAAAGTCCCATTCACATGGGCATAAAAATGACCAGACACCCCTCTGTGAAGATAAATGTGCAGCTTCTTAGATCCTTATGTGTGTCTCTGCAGATGATTTTTACTTTACTAACCAGCTGATCTTACTGCATTTTAATACATGGGTGGTAAAACTTCATATTCCTCTCATATATCTCACATTCTTTCCACACCATGCTGATGTGTATGTGTATACATTTAATGTACGTTTAGCTGTATTTGTGTGTCTTTGTTAGCAGTCGTGTCTCAGGGGGAGTCCATTCTGTCTTTAAGTAGCAATAAAGGTAGGTTTTTCATAACATTATGACTCCTCCAGGCTAAATTCTCTCAGTCGTCTGAATGGTAAGCTGGTCTTGCTAGATGTTATCCCACCCCCCCTTGAAGTTCAGACTTATGTTAAATGACTTCCTTGTTCCTGTGCAATCTTTTTGACTGTTGAAAACCAGGTGACTTGCCCTGAGGCGAGACTTCATAAAGTCACATCCTGCATGCTGCGGCCTACCCCGGGTGTCTCAGGCTTATGTCTAAGAGGTTTATCACCTCGTGCCTCGGAGATTTTTTTATCGGGATGATTCTACCTCATACTTCAAACCAGTTTAGTGGCTACTGTGCATCACACAGAGCAAGTGAATCCCTAGAAATGAAACTTCACGCAGATGCTTAAATGAATACATAACTTTATTTAAATAAATGCTTTGTCATAACAAAAAAAGACAAAGGTTAAAAGAGTACATAAATTACAAGTTGAATAAATATTACACAGTGATATTTACTTTAATAATTTGAGTTTTTCCCATTTTTTTCTTATTTGTTTTTATGCAGTTCCAAATACTGACCATTTTATTTCCCACTATCCTCCTGCCACCGATGGGTCTATTTCACAAGCCAGTGAACACCAAATTATGAAAACCAATTGTGTTGACTCGTTACATCCAAGACAGTGTTATGTATTCAGGAAAGGCTGTACTGTAATTACTGTACTACTGAAATATGAAATATGAATGTGAGTTTAAACCAAGTGTGAGAAATCAGAGGAACTCTGCAGTCACAAACAGAGACTCATCAGCAATCATAAAGACATGAACTAGTCCTAGAGATCAGAAACTCCTGTTTGCAATATTGAAGTCCCCAGATTTCCACGTGTCTGATAACTGTCTTGCTAACTGAATCTAATGTCATGCAGTCGGTGACCCCATATCGGGAAAGTGGCTAGGCCCTGATTATGACCACTGCCATGGTGCTCGCTCTTCCTCTTCTATCTTTCTTCCATCTCTTCTTCACCCCATCCCTGTTTCAACTCTCATCTCTGTGCAATAGGCCATGAGAATCTCTAGCTGTGTGTTACTTTTAGTCTATTTTTTCTGTAAAACTGTTGCCATATTGGAGGTCCAAGGCATGGGCTGCACAGCCCCTGTCGACAAATATTACCTCAAAGCACCACCTTTACAAGGTAAGCACAAGATAACACAACATTTAGCTTTTGTGGCTGCTTCTTTTTGTTCCACTAACTTCATGATATCACATCTTATGATGTAGTTGTGTGTCAATAGTGAGTAACTGAAATAAGTGCAAGCTGCTTTTTTTTTGAAAGTGATAGCGAGGAATTTGGTGTTGGAAGTGGGGCAAGGAGCCTTGATAATATATTCACAACAGGAAGCTGATTAGGATGTACAGAAGAAGCGGTCGATTGATCTCTGAACATCCTTTAGCTTCCCCTCCCTGTCAATCATATACATTGGCATTCACATGAAAAAGCAAGAATCTTAGCTTATTGATTGTCAAGAAAAGAGATGAGGGAGGTTTAGCTGACTGCGAATACACAGCAGTTTCTGACACGTCATTCTTACCCAGAATTGCCCTCCAAGTTACAGGAGATTACAAAATGGATTTGCAATGTGCTGCTGACACCATCCCCAGCACCTACCACATTCACTGTTCTTCTCTTGATCAGAACTAAACCTCTAGACCTCTTTATCATCATCTCAAGTATCGGCCCCCAGCAGGAGGGGGTTGTCTGAAAAAGAAAATTGCCCCGTACGATATCCACGCCACTTTCACGTCACTATTTAACTGTGTTTGCATGTAGGAAGGCACTGTGACTTGCACACAGAGAGAGAGAACAACTCTATTAAAATGACCGAGTTATCGCCTGTAGCCGTACAGTTTTCATCGTGCTTCCTTTAGATAGGTTCCAGGAGGTTAGCTTCTTTGACTTCCCTGCAGTTGAATGACTGTGAGACAGGCTACAAAGATCTAGTCAAAGTCCAATTTTTTTACAAGCTATAATCTTTTTTTTTCCAAACACAATGTTGTCATACTTGTTTCTAAAGGAATAACAACATCCAGTAACTATATTTAAATGTAATGTAATACACCATGGTTACACTGAAGTAGCAGTACTGAAGGGAAACCACTTGATAAAGAAACATGGCTCAAAAGTGGGCAGTCTTTACTTCACTGAAGGCAAAAAAAAAACAGCACAAACAAAACCATACAAAACTACACTTCACACAACTTAATAAGAGAAGTAACCGGCCCGACTGGCGAGTTTGACTTCGTGCTCAACTTGAAAGCACAAGTGAAATCCGAATCAAACGCGGAGTCAAATGGAGTCCCATCGCTTAATAGCCGAAAATGTTGATTTCACCAGTAGAGTCAGCACTCTCTAAGGTCTGTGTTGCCCTGCATGGCAGTGTCTGTTCAAAGAGGCACAGTTGGCATATCAGGCTAGCTACATTGTCGAAGAGCCACTTACTTAGGTTCATCCGTGACGAATCTGCTTACTCTTTTGTTTACGCTCCGTGTACCAAGACATACTTTACATTAAAGAGAAGGCCGGCCTTAAGACCACCCCAAGCGTGAGTGATACTTGTGACAAAATCCAACAAAAGAGAAAGAAAAAAAAGACATTCTTTTCTGTAATAGGCTCACTCCATCAAACACCAGTATAGGTTGATATGCACATACCATGCACTCGCCCGGTACACATAACATACACACATTCATGCATGCATCATGTTGTGCAGTTACACATATCTAAGCAGGTTCCCCCTGTTCATAAGTGCTCTGACAGAACCACAAACCCAGATAGAGTCAACTGTTGCAGCATGTCCCTATCTATCGTTTTTTTTTTTTTCTTTTGGAAAACAGACAAAACCAAATTACCTAACAGCCAATCGTCAGTTCCACAGTGGCATCACGTCCCACAGGCTAAAACTGATCTGCTCCCATTCAATGTGCCTGATGTTTTTTTTTTTCTTCAACTGATTTTGTGTTAATTTTTACATCATACAAAGCATTATATTGAAACCCCTATAAAAATATATCCATTGTGTGCATATATTTTCATGAACCTGCAACCAGGGGACCCAGCTCATACAAAGGGTCCCATGAGAAAAAGTCAAGGGGTCTAGTAAATCTTCTGGGACGTTTCCCCTCATTTGGAGATGAGTGCTTGGTCAACAACAGAAAAGAAATGAAAATAAAATTACAGGTGTCCTTGTTCAGCCTGTTTGATTTGATATTTTGTCTTCCTTTTTTTCAATTGGAAAAAACAAAATAAAAAGAACTATAAAATCTTAACGTGAACGGAGGGCGGAGCGTACGGGTGTGATACAGAGAGGAGGCATTGGCCCTGGGTCACATGGTTAAGGGTGGTGGTGGTGATGGAGGGGGAGGTTAGGGGTCGAGGGCGGTCCTGCCCTGCCACTTTTCACTCATTGTTGTTGCTGCTCTCCAGGTCTTTACACTGAATGTCCCCGCCGCTATAGTCTGTGCCGGGGAGCTGAACACCGTACTTGTCCACACACCAGCAGATGCCCCGCTTGCGGCCACGAGATGGCTTGCACTGTGGGGAAGGCAACGAGATGTAGTTTTAATGGAAGCATGGGTTTGCGGCTTAAAGGATAAAGGCAGCGGTCACCACAGAAAGTGACACAGCAAATTCTTTGTTGAATTCTGGGTTAAGAGCACACAACATGACACTTTATCATCCGTCTTCTTTGCACTGTGTTTACAGAATACTCTATAGGCGCTAAATTTAAACTATTATTTACTTAGTCTAGACTTAATTGTCCACCTTTTCACACTCACCTGTTTGCGCTTGAAGAATCCTTTCCTGTCACAGTTGGGAATGTACAAAGACAGAGCCATTACACGAGAATTATTCTTCATCCCCTGAATGATCCCATCCAGTTTTCTCCTGCATGGACCCTTCAGGAAATGGAAACACGGGGTTAAAATCCAACAAAGCTATCGTTAGAGGCCCCTCTCACCTCAAGCTAAACGCTTAGTAAGATGTATAGCGTGGTGTGTATGTGTGAGGAGCAGCTAAAGTTAGTGTGTTTTTTATTCCCATTAGAAAATGCCAGAGTCAGAGATGCTCACATTCCACCCACTACTTCAAGAAATGAACTAATGTTTCCTACTTACAAATTCAGGCTCATGCTTGTCGATTGACAGAGGGGAGTAGTCTGTGGTGGAGCCAAAGTTGCGCTGCCTGCCCTGTTTTCTCTTCTGCTCCTTGAGCACTGCCTGGACTTTTTTACTGTTCACAAAGTCTTTTGGATGGAGTGGCACTTTAGCCGGCTGCAGCTCCTCTGTAATCTCTGTGGTCATGGTGTCCTCGTGTTCTCGAGACTCACGATCTGCACAAGGACAAACAGAAGACGATGAATTAATGGGACATTTTTAAATATAAAACCTTGAGTTTTACGCCCGGTCTTTGCTCGACCTGATTTACTTTCAGCTTCATTTGTAAAGAGTCAAGAGTTGTTTTTATGAACATGTTAAAATAGTGTCTCTTTACACATTCAGCAGACAAGAGCATTCATTTAGTGTAGTGTTTCTGTCCAGATGGTAAATGTAAGTCAAATATTTGCTTTCCATCAAGAATCTAATCAGTATTATTCTGCAGCATTAGTGTTAGCAGAGGTTCTGCAGTCTCTTGGTCGTCTCAGCATAAAAACAATACCAGGTGCTTTTCCCGGGGTTTGTCCCACCAAATGCTGCTTAACATTTGTTTACAGAGGACTGGAGGCTGGGACTAAAATCAACAGCTGATACAGCTACAAGTAGCTAAACCCATTTTCTCTCAGTACTTCACATTTTCCACTTCCCAAAACCGTAATGCTAAATATCCATAGGTGTAAGAACATTTGTGGCATCCAAGAGAACATGAAAAACACTGGATATTTGTTGAGATCTGCATCGCCTAAAGTCTTTCAGTGCCCTTAATAATCAGTGAGTTTCCTTGATCTTAACATGTTACATGTTGCCTACACTGCATCTGGAAAATCAGCTAACACATTACCTGGACTGCTAAATTGCAACAGGGGCCGAGGCCTTTGAGTAGCGACGTGCCCCACATTAAACTGACTCAAATGCCATGCTCAGGAAAACCAGGTTGCTCTGTGGCCCCGTATAAATGCTTGCTCGTTTCTGTCACATTTTGTGCGGCTCTCAAGATGCCATTTCAGCTCCCCCAGGGGGCACTGCAGCCTCAGAGATCCCAGAGTTCCTCCTGCTAGGATATTCACAGGTTGAGGTCTTTTTATCCATAACCTTGCCCCTCCCTCTCCTATCTTTGGGGCTCAGCCTCCTAAGCCCGGACCCCTAGCTGAAGGTTCTTTGAGGCCACAGAAAGCTTCCCCCCACACCCCCCTCGGTTTGTATCACAAGTACAGAGTTATTGTGGGGACTCTGCCCCAACCAGCTGAAGCAACGGTGCCAGTGGATGACCCTGGTTATATTTATCTGACAAGGAAACCCGTCGTGGTGCACAGGGCCAGACGCACTGAACCAGGGAGGAATGTTGGCTGCGAACTATAGGCCAACTGCTGCCGAAAGACAAAACAACTTCCACACTTGTTTAGGGGCATGAGAGAAATTGATTTAAAGCCGCCATAATATTGCTGACTACGCCTGTTAGTACACAGCCACCACGGAAGAAAGGCGCTGAGACATAACAAGGAGACAAGCTCAGAGGAACCCATGTTCAAAGAGCCTGACACAGCATGAGCGTCTGGAGTCTCTGGGAGGGGAGGGAGGCAGGGGCAGGATGATTACCAGAATTGGGTCTTTGGCTTCTGCACCGCGCTGCCGTCTCTTTGAAATTAATCTCACAACTCATGACTTGGCAGGCCTCGGTTTGTGTTTAGATATGTCCTTGTGTCTCCCCGCTCAGACTACGAGGCTATTGCTCGCTATAAATAAAAACAAGCATTCCTGTGTACACCAAGCATGTGACCACTGTGGAAAAACTCTTTATTTCTCCAATCATTTCTCAGAGAGCTTGATTAAAATGCCACATATTTGGTAATAAAATATGCTGTTGAAAATAGAGACTTTTTTTTTCAACATGCATTCTTGGTTCATGTGTAATCTCATTTAAGCATTTAAATGGCCAGAATAAGACGGGTCTAAGCCATGGAACATCAATTACACTCACCCCACAAGTCAGTCACTCTGAGAAAATGTCCTTTAGTGGACAACTAGCTTTTTTTTAATCATTTGTGTAGCTTTTGTAAAGACAACGGTGTCTGACGTCTTTTCTCTCCCACTCACAAAATCACCCAAATTCACCTCTTCTGAAGTGGGCTCTTCATTGCAGCCACAAAAAACTCAGTTTTTCCATGCTCAGGGTACCCAGCTTGTAAAGGAGGCTTAGAGGGTCTGTGTTTAACTCCTAAAACTCAGCCAAGACTCTGGACGGGAGCCAAGTGAGCGAAGTCATGTGCAGCTCTGCCATTCAGCTGAGCCCAAAGCTGTGCTGCTATCTCTCTCTCCCTCTGCTCCACCTAAAGATTTCATTAAGACGAGAGGAGCGGAGTAGCCAGCAGAGGTGCAACTGATACTTCTCTGTTTAAAAATTAACATCTGCACACAATTATGCTTCATGAATATTCCAGGTTTCTTATGAGCAGCAGTCCGAGCATGAAAGATAAGCTACCCTTCCTTTGGATTTTAGAAGACCGTAATAATCCAGATAAAAAAAAAGGCCTGGACAATAGATTCTCCCACCATTTATTGGCCTTCCCAGCATGACACCATGTTTGTTTCATCCTGCCTTTGATTAAGTCGGTCTCTGTGCAGCATCTGAAATTACATCTTTACAAGATGTAAGAGAGCAGTGAATAGATGAGCTGTTTAATCTCAACAGGGGGTAGGACAAGATAATTGTGGGGATAAATGAGCCTGAGGGCCTGTGACATATAAAGCAACGATGGTAGTAAACCATCCTTGAGCCTCAGCCTGCCTCAGCTACTTAATATTTGAAAGCAAGGCCATGGCCTGATAACCCTGCAGTTTCTAGAGCAGAAAGGGAGGTGTGAACAAACCCAGCTTGTGTTGTGCAAGTCACTGAAGATGTGTGTGAAGCAGCACAAACGTTGTATTGAATGAACAGGCCAGAAACGGACTAGAAGTTACATTTTCTGTGTGCGATTTGAAAGCATGACGGGCCTGGCCTCCTTCCAAATCAGTTGCAGCAGAAGGAAAATATGGACTTTATCAAATGTTCTGTGCATGATTTTATTTGACCACAATACTGCGGGAATCATGTTTTGACGCTTATGTCCTGTTGTTTCAGGAGAATTTCAGTTGTTCAGCCCTGTGCATGCTTTCAATGAGCTACTGAATATGCAGGAAATAACTCTTCCCACGGTATTGTGCACACAGATTATGTTCATTGCAATCAAAAAGTTTCCTGCTTTTCTGAATGCATGGTATAAATAGCAACAAGAACAATTCAAGGATTATAAATCACAAAACATGACTTATGAGTGCAAGCAGAGTCTTTCCAAAGAGGAAATGCTCCTATAGGTAAGCAAACGTTTGTCCTGTTTACACTGTGAAGGAATGAAGAGAAGCTCAATCCATGTTGTCATGTGAAGAGTCCATTATCAGAGTCAGGCGCATGGCTGCTCTGGTGTACATTCCTAATTTTGGTCTGAGGTCTCGTCCCACATCTGAGTTTTGGTTTTCAACAAGCCGCATGGACGGACGCAACCCTCTTTTTGGCTCACCATCACCGCAGCGCAATTGCTGGGTGTGACAGTGTTTGAACACCCCGGCAGCAAAAGCAGCTATTCTGGCAGGACTCGAGTGTGACTGGATGTACTGTACAAACAGCAGAAAAAGAAAGCATCACAGTTGGTGTACAACTAGTTCCATGATCAACCTGAGGTTAAGACATTTTTGTGGAACTTACAGTGTCATGGTGTGATGCACAACACGCCCAAAGTCTGTCTGTTCATGCAGCGCGACACGTGCAGGGTTTAGAGCGAGGCTTTTTTCTTTCTCCGAGATAAACACGACGAGGAATCAACAATGAAGGATTTAGGCGGAAGTAACTATTCAGCGGAAAGGAGATGAGCTGACGAGCCGAGGCGGGGAACACAACGCCATTTCAGAGAAGTCACAGGAGCTTCTTTTGTTTTTCAAATCCTCCGAAACATAAGAGGGCTGTTAGTCGTCCCGCTTGTAGACTCCTCTGCTCAGACAGCTCCACGCTCACAAATGTTAGCAGCCAGATTAGAGCACCGCGTAGGTCAGGTCTAAACACAAGACTACAGCGAGTGTTGATTTCTTTCACAGCTGTTGCTATCAGCAGGCTAGGTGTCAGTGACCAATAAGCTGTGCAAATACCACAGGGACGTTTTATAGAGAGAAATCAGGCGACTGTGCCAAAGAGCTTGTTTGCTCGCCAAACAGACCGTCCATATGTTAGTGCTAATATGCTCATTATGTCTTTGCCTTTTCTCGCCAACTTTCTCTGACTTGTGTTTGTTTTTTCTTGAAGTCATCATGTGATACCGTGACAAAATCACCTTTCCAATAGTTCTGCCCTGGCACCCGCGGCGCATCAGTTGCAGCATGCTAAGCTTTCACTGCACCGTCTCAGATGTTCAAGGTGAGACGGATGGAAAGCCACATACAGTTTTTCCTTTCACGCGAGCCCGTCATGAAGCTGTCAGGCAGCTGGCACCAGCACGTGACCGGAGCTATATCTAACCCGGGGGTGTCCGTATGTGCACGCAACGTCCGCGGCGTCTGCGGCACGAAGGCTGGTTGTTAGTCTAGTGAGTTACTGTAAGTGTAGAGACAATCGGCGTTTTACAGTTTCCGCCTTGGTGTCTCGGCTAAGGCCCAGGAACCAGCTGTGTCGATGACGATGTGGACAATGGAAAAAGCAGATGGTGATCCTCGGAGTTGAATAGCTTTGATTCTGCATGATGCTTTGAAATGAGAAGGAAGCAGTGTGGAAATACATATGTGAGCTTCTCAGGCAAACATCAAGCGTGAGAAGTCTGCCGTTGCTTGACTTCCCGATGGTAGTAAATTATTGCTAACAAAGATGCGGTGTAAGAATGTCCATGTATAGTAGTGGCTCAGCTGTTGCCAAGACAAATGTAAAGTATTAACATTGTCAGTAAATGCACCAAGTTTCCTGTTGCTATGTTAATGAGGGGCAAAGTATTTCTGTCCATGTGTGAGTGGAGCCACTCCCTAAACACTTTTTGTGTCTTTACAAAGAGCAATCTGTTAAAACACAAGGCCCTTTCAGAAACTCATAGCCTTGTCCTTTGAGCTGCTACCATTTCTGTCATATCTGTTGGCAAGCTTCCTGGGGTATGATTCACTCATAGGAGGCCGAAGAAAACGCTACGAGACCCCGTCCACATACCTCCAGTCTGCACGCCTTGTGAAACAACAGTGCAGAGAGTAAATATGATAAATTTGCTGCTTGGACGTGAATCCAGACACATTCAGAGAGATGGTCTACGTGAGCTGCAGAGAGTCTGGAGGGGAGCCGGTTGGTGCTGTGACTAGAGATAGGAAAGATTCCTCTCTTCTATTGTTCAGCCTCCCCAGTCAATATTTAGCAAGCGGTGGCCTCCCGAGTGTGGTGGACACTTGAGCTCCTCCTCCCTGTGTTTGCCTTGCTCAGCTGGTACAGCACACAGACAGCTGCAAGCCCACACCACAGGAAACCAGAAGCTCCCCAGTTTCCCATCCAAGAAGCTGTTTGACAGAAGGTCCTTCAGAGGAAAGAGGGAGCCAGAGGCATTCTGCTGAATCACTGCGGTGCGACTGAGTGCCCGTGCAATGAATGCACCGCCGGAGGCAGGAAAAGATGCTCTGATTACCTCTGCGGGCCACCAAAGAATTCAGATCCTGTATGTGGCTGTGTGTGCGCACCGAAGCAAAGAGAGACAAAACTGCCTGAGGTGTCATCACTCACACGCACACACAGCGCACACCCAGACACCCACTCAGCCCTGCACAAGTGTACTGAGAGCACACACACACACACACACACACACACACACACACACACACACACACACGTACCTTTACATTGTCTGGACGTGTGATCAGTGTTTGTGAAGAGGTTTTGGAACACAGAGCTCACTCTGTAGGAGCCTTACTGAGAGGAGAGGTGAGGGCTGCTCACCGGGTGCAAATAGCTTAATGACTCTGTCAACAGTCAGACAGAGACCAGTGGAGGCTTATTTTATAGAAGAGGCGTGGAGCCAAAACCTTCGTGGTTACCACCTACTAATCTAGTTGCTGACAAACTGCTAAACCCCTGAGTGACAGTGGGGCTCTTTTCTTCTTAAATCATTCAGGGACTCGGTGCGCCTTCTGCCTCCGCCTGCCTCTCCTCTCTCTGCTCCCATCTCACGCATACAGATTTAGGAGTAATCCGACTCTAAACACCACCCTAGGCGAAGCCTGGAGACCTAAATCTATCCAAATTCTGCCTTAACAAGAACCAAACTTTGCAGAGTGCCACCTTCACATCCCGAGTACCTACGTGAGATTTTAGATGAGAGACGTGACTCGCGCGCTCCGGCGCGATTACGTTTGACAGACACTGTCAGACAGGGTTGTACTATACGTTAAATGAGGCTCTTTGTAGAATAACTTAACGGTTTTCCACGTTTTACTACCGACATTCCTGCCATGAACAGCCTCATCTCGTTTACTTGTTGTTGTTTTGGTCCAACTAAGACCACCAGAGAAACGCGTGTGACAAACGTCTCAATAATTCGCGCTGGCTTCGTGATTCAATATTTTTCTTTAATTCTCCAGTTCAACCGCCCTCCAGTCTCCACACCAACTGCAGTTTGACAGCCACTGTGGCGCACACAGCGCGCTCCACTCAGCCGGGAGCTCTCCATGTGCGTCCACCGCAGCGCAACGTCGACTCGTCCGCAACGCAATCAACCGCCAGCGAGCGCACGAGTGTCGGAGCTCAGAAGATTGATCACGCAGCCACGGAACACAACCGTGACACTGCAGCTGGATGCTGGAGCGAGCAGCCACCAAGATGCAGTTCACTGCAGCCTATTATCTGCGTTAAGAGTGGAGAGGGGGGGGGGGGTAAGCTGCGGCAGCCAATTTAATCCAGGCAGTGGATAAAAGTTAATCAGATGGCGGCATCTGTCAATCAAACGTCTGTCACAGCGAGCCCCCCCCACCGATCCTACACAACAGTGTGTGCGTGAAATCAAAGACGTAATGTCGTTTAAGAAAAAGTGCTGGACATCACAGTATCTCCCATCAGCGACCTGAGGGTCCCCGCATGGGACAAACACTGGTCCACAGCGGGGACTGGAGACCCTGACACGTTTAGAGCTACGCTCGTTCAGTCACGCAGCCAGCGCGCGTCTTACCTATGGGCGGGTGAGCAGGTTTGTATCCTTTCTCGTTGGTGCACACTCCCCTGCCGTGAAGAAGGGCGTGCAGGGGTTTCTCCTCTCCGCTCCTCGGCAGGCAGCGAAGGCCCTGGGTGCAGGTCCCGGTGTACACGCCGCACGGCTGCCCCTCAGACAGTGCGCACGTTAGGCAGCAGCCGCAGCCGGGCTCCTTGACAAGCTGGCAGCCGACCGGGACCGGAGGACACATGGACAGCGCCTTCTGGTCACAAGGCTCGCACGGCACGTATGAGCCCAAGCAACCGGACAGTCCCAAGATAAATGTCACCAAGAGGAAAAGACTCAGAATCATTGTTGGTGCTCTGTCTTCAGTTACAGCACAGACCTCAAATGCGAAGGAGAAAAGTAGACTGGTCTAATGAACACAGTGCCTCAGTCAGATAATCCGATCTTTAAAGCTAAAGCCAAGAGTCTTTATCCAAGATTGTTGCTATCTATTAAAAACATTAACAGCACAGCTCCTTTTGCAGAGCTGTGCAACGTGCAGAAAGAATTATTGGAAACGTGTTTCTCCCGAGATATTGTCCTCTTCGGGAGCAATGCAGTTCTTTGCACAAACGGTCTACTTCTCTCCCCTTCAGGTTTGACGCCGGTACTTTCTCCACCAGCAGAAGTTTCCTCAGCAGACTGATCAACTTGAGAGCTGCCTTGCCTTTTTAAAAACAGCCGAGCCCAAACCCCTAACTATGAATACGCTAAACAGCAGGGAAGGGAGGCGCACTTGTTCCACGATTCGGCACGCAGCCAAACTTTTTTTTTCAGCAACAGGAGGATCGCTCTTTCACCCTGAAGGCTGAACTGATGCCGAGGTGCCAAGAAGCAACAATACAAATAAAAAACACAGCGCAACACTCACCAACACATTTCACCAGAACCCAGAGAAATAACGCGCAGGAGTTTACTCGACATCTGCAGCTTCCGGGTGTCGCTCCGCGCTGCCTAAGATGACATTCTCAGCAAGCCATCCGCGCTCACACTTAAAAACCAAATGTCTTTTTACAATATGGGATATAGTGTCCCTGAAAACCAGATTAGAATATTGGAAATCTTGAAACAAAACATCTCGATGTGCACAGTCTCAGTCCCAGTTTACTGGATTCCTGTGCGTAACGCCATGGTGCCAATTACAGATTCCTGGATCTGAAACCATGTCTACAACCTTTATTCAAGTCTCAAGGAAAAATAATTTTATTTCTTCTTACTTGGCCATAACAAATAAATCATCGGTGCCCCCCACCCCCACACGAGTTGCCTCATTGCCAAGAGGTGGAAAAGTAGGACGGAGCTGGGCTGCCTTGCAGTCGCGGTCTGAACATGGAGGAGGGTTCGTCACCTTACATCACACGATGTAGGGTGTATGATCGCAGATTCACTCATGTACAGGTCATGACGGGATCTTCTGCTAAATGTCCAGCTTTCCATGCAGCTGGGGTACCTGCTGCGTTCTGTAAGTCACCTTTAAAGTTTGCACCTGTTGCTTCCATTGGAGACCAAAGCCAGAAGAGAAATCCAACAACGTGCCCCTTCACCTTTCTTTGTCCAGTTCTTTCCCTCCCTCTGTCCTTCACACACACACGAACACACACACACACACACACACACACACAGACATAGACACAAACAAAGACAGAAAGTATGTGCAGAGAAGAAAAAGACAGAGAAAAGGGGGGTGGAAAGATTTCACAAATTCTGAGACTTAAGAAACTTAAGTGCAACTTGGAACTATTATGTTGTACCCTGTATGCAGAATAATGCGTGATTGCTTCAGCTCACTTCTTCTTGCACCACATATGCACTTCAAAAATCAGCCCAGCTCAGATCTCTGCAGTTCTCAAGAAATACATTTCTTTCTTCAGCAATGGTGTGTGGAGTGTCAGGAAGATGTATCTGGTTGTTTGTACCGCATCCACTCACTGCTTGATAAACCACCACAGTCATTTCCTAAACGTGGCTATCACTTTATCACACCCTGAATTTTCGGACAAAGTTTGCACAAAGGACACACTGACTCGCATTAGTTTAACTACTGACCACTAGAAGGCAGTGTTAGCAATGATAAGCTAAAGAGGCGCTCACCCTCATGTCCCTGAATGTACCTTAGGAGCCGGAGAATGACCTCATTGAAAACACCTCAGTTAAAACAACTGCTTTGATACAGAGATTGATTCAAATCAGCAGATCAGAGAGTGATTGCACCATCCAGTAGGGGCGAGGTTTCATTAATCTAAAAATAGAGCTGCTGAAATATTTATTTTATGCTACCAAAACTCAGTGGGTGGGACTCAGTGAGTGGATAATTACATAATCTCTTTTATATGAAGTCAAATTTACACAACCATGCATAATTTTCTTTGGAATAGCTCTCAAAATTGTGATTTGTTTTCCCCACAACACAAGTACGGCACATGCCTGGCGTTTCCTTTGCTCCAGTTCAGCCATGATTATTTAAAACGTGGTTTACAGAGGATATTGAAGGCTTCCATAACCACCATTTACATATCCAACTTTTTTTTTCCATGGCTTTTTCCTCTGGTTTCCTTTACACACGCCTCCATCCATGCTATCACTTCCCATCTTTTGCATTCAACTGTAAACATCTGCAAGGGGCTAGAATTTTCCTCCACGTTTGTCAAAGACTCACAAAAGTAGATTCTGAAAATGAAAAAAGAGAGAAGCAGAGATCACATATTGGAAGAATGCACAGAGGGAATTGTGATAGGTTAGCTTCTTCCCAGCCGATTCCTGAGCAAAGAACTGCAGTAAAACAGTGTTCCCTCCAAAACCAACAGTAGCGTCAAAACTCTGCAAGAGCAAACCAAGAGGTCAATCTGAGCTGCTTTGGCTAAACCCTAGCAGTGATAATGAGTGGGATTAAGACAGCAAAGCAGCATGGATTAATGTTGCAGCCCACAAATATTAGCCGGGCAATGAGCTGATGGATGAAGACGAGAGACAGGATGACAAAGTACACGGAAAATATGTTCCCAAAACAAGCTCCAGTTATGGATGTACAAAATTATATATGATACCAGCACGTTCCTATTTCTCAATGGGAATCTTAACTCCCTAAACATCTGTTCATTCATGCATCCAGTTATCTGGTTCTTGTTCTTCTCTTTTCTGCCACCATCCTTCTTTCTATGCACTGTTCCGACTTAAGGGAACAATAACAAACGCTCCACTGGGTGGTAGTTAACTTTGAAGACGTCTCATACGGGCACCGAAACCCAGAGTAAATGTGCAACTGCTGGTAAGCTCAATATTGTAAATGCAATCCAAGTGATCACTTTGGCTAAGCTGACTGATGGATCACAACATATCGACACTATAGAGGTTTAAATTCTGCTCAAAGTGCTGAGCCGTGCTGGTTAAATTATTTTGTTGGCACTCATTTCTTGTGGATCACTGACATAATCAAGGGAGCACTAACTCAAGTAAAAGTCACACCAGAGCTAAGCTCTTTCATTTTTGTTGCAGTTCCAACTGGATGAAAGCAGGGCAGACACAGTCTGGACAGAGTCATATTTACCACAGTGTTACATCACCTTTCCTTTTAATTACACTTTTTCATCATTTGGGAACTGGATATAAAAATTGTTGCAGTTTCACACATGAAATATTTGCCCCATTAGTGTTGTATACAGGGCTTCAGCTTCTCAGCAGTCACTGCTGCCTGATTCTCCTCTTCATAATGTGTCATACATTTCCAACAACACGGTTGTAGCATATGGAAGAAATATGGAGTTGATGAGAATAGCCATTGCTTGATGGCAGCACATGTTTCTTTAAAAAAACATACACCTGACACATACAGACATCTGTGCTGTGAGCACATGTTCGTACATCGTCACAGATGCTGGCGTTTGCACCCTTCACTGATGTCACTGGCTTCCCTGGCTGGATGGTCTTTTCGGTGGCATTGTGGCCCCTGGTTCAAAGCGACTGGCTGACAAATACATGGAGTCAGGTTATTTGGTAACTCTAAATAGCCCATAGGTGTTTGTCTATCTCTGTGGCAGCCCTGTGACCTCTCACTCCCTAACAGGAAAAGCAGTTAGGTTGATGGATGAACAGCGTTTCTCATCTGACATTGGGCTCGAGTCCAGATAACTCAGTGGTGTTTCTGCACGGGATTGATGTATGCCTTCCTCCCAGCACAGAGTTTCGGATGGCACATCTGGATGCAGCAGCCAAATGTGTTAGGAGATAACATTTTCCGAGGTACTATACTCCTAAACCCGTATGACTGAGCATTATTTTATACCCAATCATGACAGCCTCACCTGTCACCAACTAACCCCCTAATTTAAAATATTTTATAAACAATAAGTGGAGTAATATGGCACCATTGTGCAGGGTGACATCATGATTGCTTGAATCCACACCAGATCCACAATGGCCAGAGAAACAACGTAAATGATTGGCCTATTGTCAGGTTTATCCACATAAAACACTTATTAAATGCACAAAGAAGAGAGAGAGAAAGATGAGTTTTCACTTTCATTCACTCCGGAGTAAAACTATACTCACTCTCGTCTCCTCCTTCTCTGTCTTCAAATGTCGTCAGCCTCTAGACTCTGAGCGGGGAGAAGAGTCTGGTCCCGGAAAGGGTGTTTGAAGGTCTCTGAGACCTGCCGTGGCCACGGTCTATCCCAGC
>JAUMTR010000013.1:17156872-17170791 GCA_032270685.1 Microctenopoma stevenorrisi | reverse complement strand
AAGAAACAAAGTTATTAACATGCAATGATGTCAGTAAAGTGGACAGAGAAAGAAAAGGAGGAGAGGAGCTCAGTGTGATATAGAGTCCCCCAGCCACTAAACCTATAGCAGCATAAGTAGGAGATGGTTCAGTCACCTGATCCACCTCTAACTATAAACTTTATCAAAAAGGAATGTTTAAGGCTAATCTTAAAGCTAGCGAGGGTGTCTACCTCCCGAACTTTACCTGGGAGTTGGTTCCACAGGAGAGGAGCTTGATAGCTGAATGAACTGGACAACTGAAAATAGTCCTGCTTTAAAGCGCATTGATATCACTGCATGGACATTTAACATTCACTCTTTCTAACTCCTAGTGAGATGTACAACACAAGCTAAAACAAGCTCTGGATTCAATCTTTTTACTTTGTTGTCAGGATAGAGCGATTGAGCTCAACACATCGCTGAAAACACTGGCGCTTTCTGCTGGTTTGCCTTCCAGTTGATGGAAAGAACAGACAGGAATGGCATGGTTGATGGCAGTATAGCTGATAGTATGGTAGATGCGGGGTCCAGTGTGAAAGGGAACAGCTGAGGATGGATGGTAATCTCAATCTGATAATACTAATGTACTGCGCAACTGTGCATGGAAAGGTAAAACACAACAATACAGACTCCACTCCTTTTTTCCATATCTGTGTTTTGTTGTCTTCTTCCACGGGTTTGTGGAAACATCCTTATTAAAAGCAGAATCTAAAGATGAATACACTACTTAGGTACTTTTTTGGCTTCGTGTTCCTTACAGCAGGTCAGACATTCCAGGGTTGTGTTTCTCTGTCTGTTGGCAGCTGTGTCTGCACAAACGAATCTTTCATTATGTGAAATTAAATGTTACGACCGTGTCACAAAAGGTGGGAACATGATACACATTGTATTCAGATACAAACTGTGTTGTAAAATGGCAGACAAGGTTTGTTGTATGTTCTTTTCTCACTGATATTTTGTTTTATCAGACATGTTTATTGTCAGAGAGACTTAGAAGAACTGATTCTCCTAATGGATCTCTTCTTTATGACGCTTTTGTGCTCACCTAGTTAAAGAAACCATGTTTTTCTTTATCACGGTAAATAAAGCTGACTGCTTCTTATCATTGTTTTAGGAAGACATGTGCATCCCACCTATGTTGGATTTGGTCAAATGTATATAACTGCAAAACAAAGAAATCCTGGCAATGAAGAAAAGAAAACCTGTCATACCAAGACTTAGCTATTACTACTTGTCCGCTTGTAATTGTTATATTGTATGTGTCAGTCTACATTTGAACTCATACAAAACAGGCTGGGCACAAGTATTACATGGACATTTGTGAGTGGATCTGATGAGAATCATGGTTCGCTCACAGGAATTACTCCTCTAGAAATATTTGAATAACTAAAAGACATCAAAGGAGGGAGTGTCACATAAAAGATGTTGCCTACATTTTGCTTATTGTGATTCCAGGCCACAATATGAGCCACAAGGCATTTTTTGCCATAATCTCTTACTGCGGCTAAGGGTGTAGTGCCTTGCTGCAGTTCACTTTGATTTTGTAGACATTCAGATTTTCCACTGTTCCAGTCAGTCTAAAGGGTGGCTTCAGTTGAACCAAACACACATGCACATTTAACAGTGGTCCTTGAAGCATGCAAATCTTTCTCTCTCTCTGTCCACACCTAGGCCAGCCTTGGAGCGGTATGTTTCAGGCTTGCAGTTACTGGTTCCACTAACCTGCCCAGTGAATCATCCGCTGTGCGTTGTTGTTTCTTTCTCTGCTCATGTCTTCCCTCACCCCAACCAGTCATGGCAGATGACCGCCCAGCTTGAGCCTAATCTGCTGAAGGTTTCTTTCCACTATTGTCTAATGCTTGTCTGTTGGGTTATCTATATTATTCTGTATATACTTTTACATAATAAGTAAGGTTATAATCCTTACAGTGTAAAGTGCCTTTATATTATACATGTCATTCTTTATTCTGCATTATATAAATACAGTTAAATTGAATTTAACTTAATATCTTAAAAAAAAAAAAAAAAAAACAGTTGCGCTTTATCCCTCTGTGACAATGGCTATGGCCAGAGGCATTGTGTTTTTAGGTTTTATGTCCATGACCAGTGCTTGTGAATGTGACCATATGTGTGAATATCAGTGCCTCCCCAACTATCCCACATGAAGAAGAAGAAGAAGATATGAACGGCATCAAATGAAAGCTCTCCTAAAGAACAGTTGAAGGAAATTTGGTACAAGTGTCCAAAAGTATACATATGGCCAAGTCATCCATCTACTTGTGAGTGGGAGTGGACTTTTTCTACATATTACAAGTACTTGAAAAGAAGCCAAAGGGAATAGCAATTAATCCTTGCAATAACAAGCTATGAATAAGATCTAAAACTAACATATTTAATGGTGAATTAGTCTTGGCATCTGCTACGTATATGAATGCTTCATCCTGGTTGCCACACATTTTGCGTACCAGGCTGAGAGTAAATCTATAGATGGAACAAAGATAAACAGGTGGGGACAATGCAGGCCTAATCTAAAATGTCAGATTTTGTTAAAAAATGAGCTGCCAGGGCCTGAATTCCTCGTACCCAAACAATGCCTTGAAGGACAAGAAGAAGCCACAGTGATTCATTGGTTTACAGTTCGGGGATGTAACTCAAAAAGGGCTTTTGTTTGACATTTACTCTCACCACAATGTGGCAACAGAGCCTGACAAAGCAACTTGCGAATGCCATTGCTGCAAGTTTGGTCATTAAGGCAACGTCAGAATACAATAGAAAAGTCTACAATGAGGCCTGGCTGTAAATAGCTTTTGATAATTTGTAAATGGTACAGAGAGAGCGGTGCATAGAGCTAACTAACCAGCCCACACACAGACCTCCAAAATGTCCCCTAATATTGAACAATGGACGCCTGTTTTCATGTTAGGCTGATGGTGTTACAATGTGGAACCAGGCTGCAAGAATTAACAAGCTCTTACTGAGGAAGGACTTGGTGGACACAATGCGGGGGCAGCAGGGGAGCGACAAAGTCAAACGTTCTGTCTGACGTCCAGCACAATTAACTGGAGACCAACTGCACTTTTTAAAGCTTCTCACCATTTAGACTGCAGTGAAACACTGATTTGTTGTTAAAGTTAAAAGTCTGAATTTCTCTACAGTGAGAACATGGCTAAGTAGGCTTTCTGATCCACCCTTCTATGTTAATATAGAGCTTCCCACTCATTTGGAATATGACTTACACATGGAAAGCTTTTGAACATTGCCAGCTCAAGAAAGGGACAAAAAGTTCCTTGAATTCCTCCTATGAGGCATCCCTGCATAGCACAAACCACCCAGTCACCAAGACTTTATAATCCCTACTGAAAAAAGCCAATCCCGAATCAAAGGTTCCGCATTATTAAACAACTGGTGGTGACTGATTTCCACACAAACTTGGTTAAGTCCAAAATGTGAATTTTTTTCTAGTCCACACACTAATGCTGAGGTCAGATTTCCCACAAACTGAAATGTTTATCTTTGTACAAGACAATTTATTTTCTTCTCTTGAGTTACTGGTTTGTTTTCCTTTTTTGCAGCTGTTAATGTAACACAATACAGTCACAACGAAAAATACAGATGTGCCTCAGTTTATTGTGTTTTTTTTTCTAGGAGCGAAGAACACATATGACATTTCCCAGGCCACTTGTAAAAATCTGCTCAACAACAATTTCTCTTTAGGGGCCAGGTCACGTCCTTCATTTGTTGTCACATGACTGATGATTTTTGCCTGTTGACTCACTGGACATCACATCAGCAAAGGAAAGGACACGCTCATAAAAGTTTTACTAGAAACAGACTGTGGCGTGAGGCCTTTTGTCCAATTCTGCTGTTCTCTCCAATCCATCACCAGATCCACAGAAAGCCCTGCTGAATGTAATAGAACACAACGAAAGCAAGTGACAGATTATTGGCAGCACATAATAACATGTGATTTATGGTCTGTAAATATGCTGATATAAGTAGATGACAAATGAGAGTAAATCAAAGTAAATGAGACAATAAATCTATCTTTTGTAATTGCTATAAAACTAAAGAAAGATTCTATGTCATATAAAAATACAGTATACTAAAACAGATATTTATTGCCCCATCAATCTCTTTGTTCTTTATCACCTTTGTGTTCAGCTGCAAAATAAATTAATTGCGAAAAGATGTTGGGTCGCAGTCATGGTACAAATGTAAACTCCTAATATTAAAGAAATGTGCATTGTTATGTGGAAAAAGAGGAATGAGTTCCAAAGTTGCGGTATAAATAGAAACAAATTACCCAATATGTGTTTCTAGCCAATTTATGACAGTTTCGAGCCTTGTGCTTGTGCTATGAGGTCATTAATGTTCCAATTACTCTACGAATCTATTTGTATTTACTCTAATTAACTCTAATTGCTATGTTGCAACTCGTTTGTCTGAGCCAAAGTTGCAGGCATAATTACTGGTTTTCATCCTGTAGCTGTTGAGGTTGGCACATTCAGACCAGAGCATACGTTTTTCATTTTGTATTGTTTTAAATGATAACTTAAGCATGACTGTTAACCTGCTCACTAGGTCCAACACATTGATTTCCATTTCTGTGGAGTCCAAAGACTAAGAGGGGATGTAGATATGAACTATACTAATTGTAAAGTTAAACCTATGAAGATACTAACCATCCATTGTGTTTCTGAAATGCCCTCCACACATCTATTTATTACCCACACTCCTGGTTTATGTAATAAAGTGATGAAATTTTGCTTTTTGCTTTTTCATATTGTGTTTCCCATGTCAGCTTTACATGGATGCTGTTATGATGATGTTATGTCTTTGGCAAATTCAGCAGCAATTGTCTGGACAAGTCACATTTTAAGATGTGTTTCAGTTCTCTCTCCTCCCTGCCTTGTAAAACATGTCCTGTCCGTTTACAATATCACATGGCCGTACTGATATCAATGAGCGATTTCCTTTAGCTTGTTCTATAATAATGTCACTGCCATAATCAGTGGTGATTGTTGGAAGACTGACAAAGTAGAGATCTCAGAAATAAACAGACCTCCAATGCATTGTTATGTATTGTTATGTGTTACCCTGCTGGTTAAGTAGAGCTACAAGCTTAAGGAAAATTCAACTCTATAATAAAACATATAATCACAATGTATAGAGAGAGTTTAATAGAAAGACTATGTACATTTCCAGCTACATTAATATAATTCATACCTGTAGCAGCTTTTTTTCAATCACTATTTTATTATGGATGTAGTAGAATATACACACTTCATAAGCTAAAAATGCCAAATATAAGACTTGGGACTTGTGCACAGAAAAAAAAACTGTTTGGATTAGGTTAGCTGAAAGTTAGGTTCAGCATCATAACTACAACTGTTCAGTATTTATCAACTCAACTGTCACTTATCATGCCCAAAGTTCTGGTTCACTAAGGACAACATAGACATTAATATGTGACTGAGTTATAACTTTATTTGAACCCAAAACACAATATATTATCTATTTCCAACCAACATTTTTTGTGCCCAATGTGTGGTCTTTGTGCCTAAATATAATACAGAAGAAAAAATAACAAATAGTTTGATCAGTGGTGCCCTGTCAATAGAGGGTGATGGCGTGTTGCCCTACCAGTCTCACATGAAGAAGAAAATCGAAATAACATTAAATCATTTTAGAAAAACATTTCAATGTATATATAAAGACTCTATGTATTATACATATATTATATTGACCACAAGTTCTGTGTATAATCTGCATTCAAGTTCAAAATGTTCTCTCAGCCATTTAACGGTGTTGTGATTATTTCCTGTTCTGTCGGGGCACTGACATCTTTACCATAGACCTACGCTATAAGTGGTGCATGCACTGGAACCCCCTCCAATACAAAGTATAGGAGAACCTTGGGGTGCAAAATTTTGCGACCAAAACCTGCCCACAAGACTAAAGTCACAGTTTCAAAGGTGGAAATTTACTCACCCTCATCTTTGTGTTCTGTTTACAACCTGATGGAGGAGCAGCTTTTTGTCATAGAGGCTTTGCTTTGTTTCACCTGCCTCCTCAGTCAGCTGTCAGGAAAAAAATGAGTCTGGATTCAGACAGGTAATAACAGATTTATATCATTTTCCTAATAACATGAGAAAACATGAACAGAAAAATTATAAGTTGGCCCCCAGTCGTTTCAGTGAAAATTGTTTTTAGGGGTATATACATCAAAACTTTTATAGTCAGTCCCTGACAAATTCAAGGGCACAAAAGTATTTTACTGAAACGGCTTGTCAAAAAATTTCATTCAAATCTATAGGAGAGAATGTTGAAATACTTAGCAATATGTTTCAATAAAATTTCCATTTATTATGTGCGTCCTGTACTTTTTTTACAGTACAGGGATTTTTTACATAATCAAAACTTGCCACTCACTATACCAGTAAGATTGCAATTCTTTTATAGGACGTTGATGAGAGCTTCATATTCAAATGCAATTTTATTCTTCCAAAACTTGATTTTATGATGTTTTACTTGTATTTGGTATAATAGACACTGGGACATAGTCATTTAGTTTTTAAATCAGACCTTTTCCAAGAACAAGTGCACCTTTTCGACATTTCATCACATATGACTGGATTGCTCACATATTTTCCCAAGAAGGAGCCCAATGTTGCTCTTGAGAAGCACCTGTTACTTGCATGTCTATTTCACTTGGTCTCCAGGAATGTAGTATTTGCAGCATTATAGCTTTGGGTGTGGTTATGAGTCCCACTTGGAGCAGGCAGCAGTGAAAATTGGCCTTGGAATTCATATTGAAGCGTTCCCACATAAACCTTTTATTGTAGCTGTCAGAAGTTTGTCAGAACAGGGGGATGTCGTGAAATTTTAGTTCAAACTGGGGTGGAGGGACTTCTGCTCTCATGTATGCACAACACACAGACAAAGAATAAAGTGTAAGCTGTTTTTTGTATTTTTCACAGAGTATCTGAATGTGTGTAATATTTATTGAGTTGACTTCCAGATATACAGTGAACAGGCTCTGTCAGACAAAACAAAAGGACCCTGAAACACTAAGGCTAACCAGTTCATGATGTTGGGGGGTTCGTTTATTGGCATACTGTACTTGAAAAATGATCAGGGAAACCTCAACGGTAATCCCAAGTGGTCAAATCTAGGTTTTTAGTTAAGCACACAATACAGAAGCATGATGTTTGCTTGGGTTTTGCTATGACCCTTTCGTAACTGCACAATACCAGGAATCAGACTTTGTATGTGGACGGACAGATGTAGATTATTTCAAGAAACTGTCATTTGGAGGTTTAAACCGGTTTGAAAAAACAAATACTAAATTACACATTGTGCTACATTCAGTATTTTCTTCCTACAGTGGTAAGAAAGGGAATCAGTTGGTACAACTCCAACTAGCTCTGTTATTTCATCAGAGGTCTTCAAGGGGATTTTTTCTGGTGTTGAAAAACTACAGATAATGTGCACTCTGTTCTTGAGTTCTTCCAGTAGCATGGCTGTCAATCACACAGTGGTTATGGCCTATGCAAATCAGGGAAAGCTACAGGCACCGCAGACTGCACTAGACGTTCCAGGCTGGGAGGCAGGTCTTTCAGTGCCATTAAATCTAAACTGAGTACTACCTAGGTAATGCACATTAGACCATCTGCACCCAACCCAACCCCCATCTCGCCTTGTTCAAATACCCTCCAATACCAAATCAATGCAAAAGCTTGCATTACAACCAAATGATTATATGATTACAGTTGCAGTTAAGCTGAATAAGAGACTTTGTAGTGATGACTGTTTGCATCTGTATATCATTGTTACTCAGTTGCTTTGAGAAATTGATCAAAATCTCATCATTCTGTTGAAACAAACTAAACTACTACATGTCTATGAAAAGGAAACATACAGTCTTTAGAAATCTCCCTTTCTCTTGGTTGAGTCATCACAATAGAAATGATAATCAGCGTCTTTTCTCCACAGCTTGGAGTTTCCATAAGATGCCTTATGGAAACTTTTTTTCCCTCTTGAATAAAGTCCTCCTCCACTGAGAAACATGGCCCACTTGATTCAAAAAGCCATGACATTGTAGCAGAGCAGATAAGACCTGATTAGACTTGTCAGCTTTGTTGCTCACCAGCATGTTCAGCACCACCTGCATCTTCTAACTCTCCAACTGTCTGTCTCAACCACTCATCCCCCTCCCTGGGAAATGCTGAATGTGCACTTTCTCTCTTTACATCTGTGATCTGTTGTGCCTCAGCGAATGCTGTCTGTTCTATCGCCTTCTTAAACAGATATACTCACAGACAGACACAAACATGTGCACACATGCAGACACAAACGTCTCTCAGCGCCTGCTTTTTTCCCTGCCTGTGTCTCGCACACAGAAACACAAATGCACGCTTCCCTCCTCTGCCTTAAAGCTTGCATCCCTCCCCCACTTCTACCACTATGCAGTTTCAACTTGAGCTTCATACATACGAGTCTCAAGGGCTGAACTAAAGAGCTATTTGCCAAATGTAGTGGCAACAGCCGCGAGGTCAAGTCCCTCAATTTGTGCCTAGGAGTAACTGTGACCATCATTTGTTAATGAAGTTTGATTTGGAAGTAAAGTTCATCATCCTGCCATGTGTAAAGCTACAATTTCAAATTTATGTGCTCATATGTGTTTGGCCAGGCACAGCACATATGCAATTACAATTCCAAAAGTCTCCTCCCTTGTTTGGAAGACGTTCATAGCCACAGTATGTTTTCCACAACAGAGATGAATCCGAATTGACCGAATAAAATCCTTAAATATACTGTAGTATATCACATAAACTGGTAAAAATAGTACCTTTTCACAAATAAATGCAGATGTTGCAGCCACAAACATTGGCTCCTTAAAATGTCGCATTATTGCACTTCTCTGGATAAAAAGTTTATTAAGACGACCTTAATAAAAGAAAGGTCAGATATCAATATTGAAGCATAATTTCCTGAAAATCCAATGTTAATAATATAGCAATGTTATTGAAATTGAATTCTAAGCACATTGTGCTAAATATTTTAATATATGCAGTCTTGTTACAGTCCCTGGAATCTAAATTCTAGACTAGATATCAGTGTGGGAAAATTTAATGTAAACTAAAAAAAGTGCAAAGCTGAAGGTCCATTAGTTCACTCATTACTTCATCTGTGCTTTCTGTCTGTTACTAACCCAAAAGGTTCAATTCAATTTAGTTTTATTTATATGGTGCCAAATCGCAACAAACCTTATTATCCTGTAAGGATTATAACAGAATAGCAGTATATACAAAATAAAGTGGAAAACTCAAGGAGGGTGGTCATCTGCCTCAGCCTGATGGACTGGGTAGAAAAAGGAGAAAGAAAAAAACAACAGGCAAATTACAAACATCACTGGGCTAGTATGCACTGAATGGGTTCCATAGGACTAGATCTTGATAGCTAAAGGCTCTGCCTCCCTGACTACATCTGGAAACTCTAGGAACCACAAATAGACCAGCACTCTGAGAGAGATTAATGGGGCCTTATCATTTAGTGCTTTATGCTTGGAGAAGGATTTAAACTCTTCTAGATTTAACAGGGAGCCCATGGAGAGAAGCTAATGTATATACATACATATATGATCTCTCTTGTTAATTCCAGTCAGGCTGCAGCATTCTGAATTAATTGCGCTTTTTAATGAGTTACTGGGACATCCCACATCTTATCAGTAATAAATTACAGTAGTCCAGCCTAGAAGTAAAAAGTGCAGTCAAGTGTACACTTTGAGGCAGGATGCAAATCAGCAGTTCTACGTATTTCTTGGATTTAAGGGTTAAAGGCGATATCCTGGTCAAAGACTCCTCACAGTAGTACTTGGGGCCAGAGCTATATCATCTAGGGGAGGAATATGATTAGAAAAACCTCTAAGCCTTTTTGTCATTTAAACAACCTTGAAATCTGACTAATTGATTTCTTTCACCTGACTTCACTGATAAATATAGATAGGTGTCATAACATTTCATAACAATAGAAATGTATAGTGTTTCCTTATAATATTGCCTAAGTGAAGAGAATCAGTGAACTTATCTGATAGATAGGATTTAAAACAGTTTAGTGCTGTTTCTTTAATCCCAGTGACATGTTCCAGTCTATGCAATACAATGTTATTGTTAAAAGGGAGGATTTATGTTTGTGACTGGTGGATGATCCAAATTGCATGTTAAGATTAGTGTCTTTATAATTTGTGGTGTGACAATTCATATTGCATGTTTTTGCAAGATACAGGAATGAGTCTACAAGGTACTCTCCTAATCTGTGGAGATTAGTTAAGATGTGACAGAGCGTCAGAGCAACAGCACATGAAAGAGCTTCTGATGGCCGGAGTGGCAGTGTGGTTCCACCCAGAAGCTGCAGTGGGAGTCTGGGGTGAATGCACAAAACAAGATAAGCGAAGGAACGTGTCTGGTCGCCACGTACTTCTGGTTGTGTGTTTAAAAAGTGCCGTTGAACTGTGAGTGCACAGTACAATCAACTCCGTGTTTATAAGCATGAGTGAAACGCCGACTTGCTCACACACTACAGATGACGATGAGTCAGCATCGCTTAATCGTCTCTGGTCCCTTACCCGTCTGGGGTAATGATGAGATGTTTAGCAGACTTATATCACTGAACTGTTGGCTGGCTGGGCATTTTAGGGAGCAGGGATTTCAGTTTGTGGATAACTGGCCCTCTTTCTGGGGCTGCCCTGACCTGCTGAAAGCGGACGGCCTTCATCGCTATTTTATCTAGAAATATAGACAGGGATTTAAAGCAGGTTTGACATTAGGCAAGTAGTATTCAGCAGGTCACAGGTGATTAGAGAGCCTGTTAGGTCTACTGATAGTGCGGTGTTGTCTAATTTAGTATAATTTAGCAAACATGTCCAGTGAGGGAAATTCTCACAGTATAGACTGTCAAAGTAGCCAGACCTATAACACTGAGTCTGTCTGTCGCATACAGACTGTGTCTAGAAGCAAAGGTCGAGGCGGAAGAGTAGCAACAATCTACAACTCAAGCTTATTAATCAAAACCAGATCTCAGTTTTGGAAAACTTCTATCCTGTAGATCTAGCAGAGTTAATTTTATTAATTAATTCAGCAAAACTATCTACTTGTTTTTTAGACCCTATTAGACCCCAACTAGACTGCTGAAGGATATCGTACCCATGATCAGTATGTCTCTATTAGAGCAGATTCATATATCTCTATCAACAGGCTATGTACCGCGGGCCTTTAAGGTAGCTGTAGTTAAACCTCTCCTGAAAAAACCTACTCTTAGCCTCTGGGATTTTAGGAAATTATAGACCAATATCCAATTTCCCCTTTCTCTTAAAAATCCTTGATAAAACTGTGGCAAAGCAACTTTGTGATAGAGATAAAGATACAGGATTACAGTCAGGATTTAGAGTAAATCATAGCACAGAAACAGCACTGATCAAAGTTACCAATGATCTTTTAGCTTCAGACAATGGACTCACCATTTTCGTCTTGTTAGATCTTAGTACTGCATTCGACACTATAGATCATAACATTTTAATAAACAGACTGGAACATGTCATTGGGATTAAAGGGACAGTAATAAGATGGTTTTAATCTTATATATCAGATAGATCCCAGTTTGTTCATGTTAATGATAAATCCTCCACACACACAAGAGTTAGTTATGAAGTTTCAGCTCAGTGCTTAGACCAATTCTCTTCACCTTATACATGTCTCCACAGGGCAATATTATAAGAAAACACTATAAATTTCCATTGTTATGCAGATGACACTCAGCTATACCTATCCATGGAACCAGGAGAAACAAATCAATTAGTCAGACTTCAAGCCTGCTTAAAAGACATAAAGGCCTGGATGTCCTGTAACTTTTTACTCCTTAATTCAGACAAGACATAGGTTATTATATTTGGACCTCAAAACTAGTCCATGCATTTGTTACCTCTAGGCTGGACTACTGTAATTCATTACTGATAAGATGTACCAATAATTCATTAAAAAGCCTCCAGTTAATCCAGAATGCTGCAGCCAGAGTTTTGACTGGAATTAACAAGAGAGATCATATTACTCCTACATTAAAGCATCTGCCAAGCAAAGTAAAGTACATTAGCTTCTCTCCACTGGCTCCCTGTAAATCTAGAATAAAGAAAAATAAAATCCTTCTCCTCACATATAAAGCACTAAATGATCAGGCCCCCACATATCTTAAAGACCTCATAGAACCTTATTTTCCCAGCAGAGCACTTCCCTTTCAGAGTGCTGATCTACTTTTGGTTCCAAGAGTTGTCAAATGTAGAATGGGAGGCAGAGCCTTTAGGTATCAAGCTCCTCTCCTGTGGAACCAGCTCCCTCTTCAGGTTCGGAAAGCAGACACCCTCTCAACCTTTCAGACAAGGCTAAAAACCTTCCTGTATGATAAAGCTTATAGTTTGGGCTCATTTGCAAACTGTGTGTCTTCTCTCTCCTGTAGTTCTGCTTCTTCCTCTTTGTCCCCCTCTCTCTATACCTTTCTGCATGAATCCACAGCTTGGAGCTGTACTGTATAATATCCAGTGTGCAGCTGCTGGTCCTACCAACCTGCCTAGTGTTCTAGCTGCTGGCCCTTATTGTTCTCTTTGATTTGACTGTTGTTTTTTCCCCTTTTCTTTTCTGTGCACAGGATTTGTGCTGAGTGGAGATTTAGACAATTTAGTGGAGAGGTCAAACAATTTCTGTTAAGGGATGGGGGGACAGTTATGAAGAAGAATAACAAAACGCTTTATTTCACTAAAATATTTTATTATTGTTATTTGTTTCCACAGATAGACCCATTTTGTCCCCCCCTGTCGGTGGGCCTGCAGGACATATTTAACACCAGTCTTATGAGAAGTTTACTTGCAACACACCTCTCCTATACTTGTGTTTACTGGAATGAGGCAGTTACAGTAAATCATGAAAAACAGATTTAAATTCCTGTTTTCGAGAAATGATCTGTCATCTATTAGCATTTTTAGAACTTTGTTCCAGGGTTATACATAAAACCAGAATTGCGTAATTAAAGAAATTTGAGAGGCATTATGAGGTCTGGCACAATGCACATATAGTAAACTCTGAGGTGACATCATCTATCAGTTGCTAAAACTTAAGTCTAACTCTCAGGACCATGTGCAGGTTGAAAGTTAATCTCACAGGAGACTGTTATCTCATTAGCTACTTCTTGCTACACCAACAGGGAAACACTCAAAGCTCTTCACAAGTGGCTTTCACTAAGGGCTTAAAACTAATCCTACAAACTGCAGATTGCCTGATTTTGTTCCTGCACAGTGAAATCCCTGAAGTGAAGGCAACAAGAAGGCAACATATCTCTGTCTGTGTCTGTTGGCTTCTTAGTCAAATCATGTGTTTCCACTGGCATCTCCCAGATCTGAAAATGAATTATAACAATGGAATTAAGTGAGTTTGTTTGCGCTTGTATTTAGGATATAGGCATCTGAACTATATGAAACATAGTTTACTTGCGATTTAACTTAATCAAATCAGAGGTTAAACTAAATGATTTTTCTACTCAGCTTTTGTAACAACCTTTAAGTTAACTATTTTAAGTTAACTTTATTACCTTGAAACGAAAAATCGCTTTAAAATAAGAAATATAAGCATATTTGATAGCCACTACAATGGCTTGACATTAACATGTGCCAACCTGCTAAATGGAGGTGGATTTAAGCAATGGCAGGTAACAGTCACCCCCACTAGGTTGACCTATATTACAGTTTTCTTTAAAGGCATCTGAAAGAACCTTATTATACCAGCAGAGCACTTCGCTCTCAGAGTGCTGGTCTACTTGTGGTTCCTAGAGTTTCTAAATGTAGAATGGGAGGCAGA
>JAUMTR010000013.1:17120792-17136686 GCA_032270685.1 Microctenopoma stevenorrisi | reverse complement strand
TTATTCCCACTGCGCTGTTTTCTTCCTCCTCTGCATCCCCTCGTTCTTCTCCTCTTTATTTCATCCGGGATGTTAAAGAACTTGCCAGAGTTAAGTCCTTAGCGCCGGTCGTCCTCAGAGCGATCAGCTGATCACGCGAAAGTCATGAAAGTCATATGCTCCTTGTCCAGGCAATGGTCATCTCTAAACTTGACTATTGAAACTCTCTCCTGGCTGGAGCTTCTGCACTCACTTTCAAACCGCTCCAGATGGTCCAAAATGCGGCAAGGCGCCTCATATTCAACGAGCCAAAATACACCCATGTCACACCTCTTCTCACCTCTCTCCTCTGGCTCCCAGTAGCTGATTGCATCAACTGCTGCTTGCAGTCGAGGCTTTTCTCCTGCACTATTCGTAAGTTAATCTACCACACACACACATTCACATAATTGCGTAGCACCTAACAAATTCATAGTATGTTCTTTGTCTTGACGAGTTAGGCCTTATCAGGGCTCTTAGTTTGTAGTAAGTCAGAATTTACAGAAACCGAAAAGTAATTACTAGTGTCTACTCCTTCTAAGTCACTTTAGATAAACGCATCTGCCAAATAAGTAAGTGTAGGTGTAAGTGTGATTCTACACAATATTTGTGCCCTAGATAAACTTTAGAAAGGTTTGAATCATAAATTGTGTTTTTCAATGTTTTAACAAGGAAACCAGCTAAGGTATATTTAATTCACAAATATTGAAAGCTAGTTTTATGATGTTAATAGAATGTAAATTTAGTCATCGGACTATGGGGTATTGGTGTCTTCGACATGTTACCTGGTGGGGCTTGGAATAGAACTTGCTCACCCTTGGGTTTAAAGACGACTGCTCTACCCACTAAGCTATGGTGCCACCACTTAGTCTGGAAAGATAGTTGAATAATGTATAAAAAAAACCTTCGTAAGGCTAGAACCTTATATTTCTCACTAATTGAGGCAAATTAGAACAACCCCAGGTTTCTTTTCAGCACTGTAGCCAGGCTGACAAAGAGTCATAGCTCTCTTGAACCGAGTATTCCCCTATCTCTTAGCAGTAATGACTTTAAGAACCTCTTTAAAAAGTGAATCATAACTATTAGAGTACAAATTGATCAGATCCCCCCTGCAAATGGCATGGACAGACACACTTGTCCAACAGCTATAGAATTGTTTACAAGGCCTTGGTCTTACTTAGACTGCTTCTTTCCTCTAGATCACACAGAACTAATTTCAGTAATTAATCTCTCTGTGGGTCGATCCCGCACGCCACAAGGGAGTCTCTGACAGGATGTCTGAGCCCGTTATCGACCCAGCGGAGTATGCCAGACTGAAGGCGGAGCGCGAACGGCAGCGGATTCTGATTGATAAACTTACCCAGAAGACGGAGCCAACGTCTTGTGGGCATTGGAGGAGTGGCGACACTGGCTTCAGGGGACTGTAGAGCCATTCCTGGTCTAGACCGACCATCAAAACCTCATCCATATCCAGCAAGCCAAGCAGTTAAATCCTCAGCAGGCGAGGTGGGCTCTCTTCTTTGAGTCGTTCAACTTCCACCTAGCCTACCGTCCTGGCTCAAAGAATGCCAAAGCCGAAGCCCTCTCCCGTCAGTTCGGTTCCTCGGTGCCACCTCCAGACCCAGAGCCCATCGTGCCTGCCCATCGAATACTGGCTCCACTTCGCTGGCCTCTGGAGGACTCCATCCGTGCTGCACTGCCTGGAGAGCCAGCACCACCTGAGACTCCGACTAACCGTCTCTACGTCCCCACTTCATGTCGCCAGGAGGCTTTGGTCTGGGCGCATTCTTCGCCCATCTCTGGACATCCTGGCCCCGCTAGGACACTTCAGTTCCTGCAGCGTGCCTTCTGGTGGCCATCTATTCGCCGGGATGTCCATGAGTTCGTGTCAGCCTGCGACGTCTGCGCCCGAGCCAAGTCATCCACACAGCCGACACCGGGGATCCTGCAACCTCTTCCCGTTCCCCGCCGGCCCTGGTCACACATTGGGGTGGATTTTATCACTGGTCTCCCGGCAGCAGACGGCAAAAACACCATCCTCTCAATCATCCACCGGTTCTCCAAGGCAGTGCACCTGGTGGCCTTGTCCGGACTCCCTTCTGCACAGACCACGGCGGAGTTGGTTATGGAGCACGTGGTCCGGCTGCGCGGGTTCCCCAAAGACATCGTCTCTGACCAAGGCCCCCAGTTCATTGCGAAATTCTGGTGGGCTTTTTGCCGTCTGGTTGGTGCCACCTACAGCCTCTCAGGCTACCATCAGCAGACCAACGGCCAGACGGAGCGGGCCAATCAGCAACTGGGCCGTTTTCTGCGGTGCTTCGTCTCCTCCCAGACGTCTATCTGGCAATCACTCGGGCCAATTCAGACTATGCCCGACAGCATCGCCGCCGGCATCCCCCAGGATGGTCGTTCAAGCCCGGCGACCGTGTCTGGTTATCCACCAGGAACCTCCGTCTACGCACTGACTCAGCCAAGCTCTCCCCTCGCTTTATTGGACCCTATGCCGTCGTCTCCCGTATCAATCCGGTCACCTATCGGCTGAGACTCCCTCCATCCATCAAGGTCCACCCTGTGTTTCATGTATCCCAGCTTAAGCCTCACGTCGTCTCTATGCTGGTCCCCTCCACCGCGCCTCCTCCGCCGCCTCGGATCATTGACGGCGGGCCGGCGTTTACTGTCCGCCGGATTTTGGACTCCCGCCCTCAGACATTGAGTTTTGCCATTCATGTCCTGAGCTCTCTCGTCGCAAGACATTAATCTCTTTCAAGTCACCGGTGCCGTGAGTACCTTTTCTCTACCCAGTGTTTCTAGATAAACGCGTGTGCTTTCCAACCCCCTTGCTAATACTCTGCATCTGGGTCGATCCCGCACACCACAAGGGCGTCTCTGACACATCCTGTCTCAAAGTGAAGCTGAAAAACTAGTCCATGCATTTGTTACCTCTAGACTTGACTACTGTAACTCATTACTGATAGGATGGCCCAATAACTCACTCAAAAGCCTCCAGTTATTCCAAATTTCCAAAGAGTTACTGGAATTAGAAAGAGAGATCATATTTCGTTAGCTCACATTAGCTTCTCTCTATTGGCTCCCTGTTAAAAAGGTTTCATGAATAAGAGTTTAAAATCCTTCCCCTCACATATAAAGCACTAAATGATCAGGCCCCAACATATCTTAAAGACCTGATAGAACATTATTATCCCAGCAGAGCACTTTGCTCTTAAAGTGCTGGTCTATTTGTGGTTCCTTGAGTTTCTAAACGTAGAATGGGAGGCAAAGCCTTTAGTTATCAAGCTCCTCTCCTGTGGAAGCAACTCCCAATTTAGGGAGGCAGACACCCACTCTACCTTTAAGATTAGACTTAAAACTCTCCTTTTTCATAAAGTTTATAATTAGAGCTTGATCATGTTACTCTGAACCATCTCCTAGTTATGCTGCTATAGGTGTAGGCTGCTGGGGGACTCTATATCACATTGAGCTCTTCTCCTCCTTTTTCTTCTCTGTCCACTTTATGACATCATTGCATGTTATTAATTTAGTTTCTTTTCTCTTCCCTAGTTGTGCTTTGTATATCTTCTCAGGTATCCTGAGAAGATCTCTTCTCAGGTATCCTGAGAAGATATACCCTATTATTTGCACACTTTTTGCTCAAATGTAAATAAAAGCTGAAAAATGTTTTTTCCTCAATAACGCCTCTTGTACATTGTCGTATTATCTTTTGGGACACCTATGTCTTTACTGTCAAAAAATAACTTGCTGCTATTGTGTAACTTATACTTACACAATACAAAAAAATTACAACCATTTCAAGCATTTTATATTAATTTCTGAGGCAAAATGTGTATATGCTTAGCCAATGGTTGTTTGGTATCCCCAATCTATAATTCATTAAAATACTTCTGGCACTTAACTGTTTAAACTAGGTACTCTGTTGGTAAAGAAGTACTCCTTTGAACATAGAAGCATCTGTAATTGTGCATTTTGAAGACACATGGTGCTCCTGGCCGACTGCACAGCAATTCTGTTGATGGAGAGACGGTTGCAATCAGCCCAGTCCTCGACATTGATCTCTTCTGTTTTGCCAACATTCAGTGACAATGTGTATGTTTAGAACTTCACTACACTACACTCATGTTGTGGTTTATGTTTTGTTTTGCAGAGCGGATATGGGTCACCAGTATAAGCAGGAATGGACTTGTACTGGTTGGGGGTCTAATTGTCAGGAAGCCCAATATCCAATTACAGAGTGTGTTAAAACCCAAGGATCCACGTTTCCAGGTGTTGTTAATCATATTGAAAGGTGTGTGCAGTGTATAAGCATAAACAAAATCTACAAATAAGACTATTCTTTAAGTGCACAACAACAAGAACAGCATAAGTCCATTGTCTGAGAGCAAGAATCAGCCTACCAGCCTTGAAAAACAATTCACTTCCCAAAAAGAAAGCTGCTGTATAAGTAATGCAATGTTTACCAGGTAGAGCACATGTGTATAACAATAGGTTACAGACAGTCATTTACCCCTGCAAAATATTTTTTTCATAATTTTCTCTTACTAAACATATAAAATCAGGTTTTTTAAGTGCTCTTATAGCTGGACTTGCTTTGACGGGTAAATCTGATTCCAGACACACCTACTGTAGTACACAAATCAGGAACTAATCAGAATCTTGAATCTTTATTGTCAATGTAGCAATGAAACATTGTACTTTTATTCTTTCACATTGTAAGTGAAAGAATATTTTCTAGATCTGTAAACAACAAAACACAATGGTTCATTCACTGATCCGCTAGCTGGCATTGACAGAAGAAGAAGAATCAGTTTTATTGTCATTGATTACATTTTTTACATGTTACAACGACATTTGTCTTCTGCCTTTGATCCATCCCCCCTTGGGGGGAGCAGTGAGCAGCCACAGGGTGCGCCCGGGGAGCTAGTGCTGAGTGTCTCGCTTAGGGACACACTTTGGCAACCTTGTTAATCTTCATGATTTTCCTGTATTAATTGTTGGTTGTTAAAAAACTTCAATTAAGTATATCATATAAGAGACACAGACAGTGATATTTGAGAAGTGAAACAAAGTTTATAGGATTTACAAAAAGTGTGCAATAAGTGTTTAAACAAAATTAGGAAGTTGCCTACATTTGGGCACTGTTGTCATTTTATTGATTCCAAAACCTTTAAAACTACACTGAACAAAAATATAAACGCAACACTTTGGTTTCTACTCCTACTTCTGCTGAACTCAAACATCTGAAAATGTTACTACATACACAAGAGACCCATGACTCTCAAATATTGTTTTCAAATCTGTCTACATGTGTGTTAGTGACCACTTCTCCTTTGCCGAGATAATCTATCCCACCTCACAGGTGCGACATGTCAAGGTGCTGATCAGACTGCAGGAATATTGCACAGGTGTGCCTTAGACTCCCCACAGTAAAAGGCCACCCTGAAATGTGCACAGTTCAGCAGGCACAGTTCAAGTTAAGGCTAAAAGTGACAGACCAAGAAAAATCTCAAATAAACAGAAGCGACGACTGGTGAGAACAGTCAGAGTCAACCCACAGACCAGCACCAAAGACCTACAACATCATCCTGCTGCAGACGGAGTCACTGTGCATCGTTCAACTATTCGGCGCTCTTTACACAAGGAGATGCTGTATGCGAGAGTAATGCAGAGGAAGCCTTTTCTTCACCCACAGCACAAACAGAGCCGCTTGATGTATGATAAACCACATTTAGACAAGCCAGCTTCATTTTGGAGTCATTAAGATTGACCTGTAGTCATTAAGATTGATGATGGTCTGTTTCTTGGCCTATGACGAAGGACTTCAGAATGGGTGGCATGGTGGACTGTGACAGAGACCCAATATCCTGATGAAGACCACAGATGGTTGGTCAGGAAGTGCTTTAGCAGTTGCTGCTGGTGAAATAATTTTGAAACGGGTGGGGGCTTGACTGACAGAAGAACTTTGGTTCCATTATCATTTTAAACAATTAATTTACATTACACAAAATGGTTTTATTTATTAACACATATTTATCAGATTATTAAATGACCTGAAAATGTATAACAGTTTTTTGACTGTAGTTACAATATTCATTTTAAGAGACATAAATAAAAGAAAACACAAGCATCAGGGTGAGTTTCCAGTTTTCCAACCATATTGTGGACTTTAGTTGAATTTCCTGGTCTGAAGCTGTAACCTTGGTCTCGTGTATGGGCTATAGGTTGTCCTATACTTTGTATTTGTATTTGATTCCTATCTTATTCATGTGAAACTGGTGGGGTGGAGCCCCATAACCCTCTATTGATGGGCCGCCTCTGTGGTTGAGCCCCGTAGCTTTGTTTCGCTGTTCATGTAGACTGTATAAGCACATATTTTATCCGCATAGTTACAGCTCCCAGTGATAATGTGTACGGAATCAACGTGCTTGGTTAGCTGACGAGTTAGCATTAACGTCCAGTGCTATGTAAACACTACAGTAAACTATCTGGGAAGATATATGGGTCTGCATGTAGCACTCCAAGTTCAGGGAGCAGTGACTCTCTACAATAACTGTGTTTGTACACCACGTATTACTTAAGTACACACAGAACCTCCCTCCTCTGCTCTTACTGAAGTACAAAGTACTAGTTTTTTCACTATACATTATAACTACAGTGAGCAAAAGAGGAAGACCTCCGATGACGTTAATGGATGTGCCGAAGAGAACATGCAGACAGTTGGTGTGACAGGCAAGAGGATGCTAGGGATAGGATGAGATAGAGGCAGATGAGCCACAGTGGTGACCCCTAAAGGAAGCATTTGAAAGAGGAATACTTATTACAACTACAGTATATATACGATCTTATAGTCAGTCCCTCAAACTTCAACAAAGGATTATGCAAAAGCCTGTATGATTCACAATATCATACACAAGCACATATGATTACCCCAGTTGCTGGGGTAATCATAATCCCTTAAACTGACAGAGTCATTAATGTTTGTTGGACCTCATGGGGCTATTTAATATATGATCAAGCAAAGGGATAAGAGGTCATGCTCACCCCCAGGAGGCATATCTGTATACATGCCTAGCGAGCTTTGCGGTGTGGAAACCTCGCCGCCACCAAGGCTTCTTGGCACAACAACTGCATTCTTTTCTTGACCATCACCCTTGGATTCCTTAAGAGCACTGCCCTTAAACAGTATACCGCTGTCCATCCTGCCAGTTTACTGACATAAATTCCTGCATGGTTTCCGCCCTATGGTCAGAGGCAACATCCTTTTACCAGTCCTTGAATTGAATGACTCCTCTCAGTGGTTAAAAAGCAGTTTATCTGCGCTGGCACTGCTGCCAGCAATGCCAATGTGAGCGTTACTGCTGGCATTATTACCATTGTCTCCAGACAGTGCCTTTAAACGTTAGCAGAGCCCCTTTTTAACGGGTGTGGTGAGTGACAGTGGCGAGAGAGAGCAACTGTGCTGTTGTAAGGATAAGCTCACACAAATGAAACTTAGTACTGCTCACACACTATTCTGACACTAGTCTTTTTCAAATGGGGAGTGTGGGTGGGTTGGAAATAAAAGGCTGCATTTTCATTCAAGGCTACAAAAACAAAAAATCAGCTGATGTGGTGCTGAAGAAAAATCTAACATGTCACTAATTGTTAAGAAAAGCTGGCTGCTGGACATGTCTGTTTAATATGGACAGTATCCAAAACAAACACTGGCGCAGCTGACATGGAGATATGTGCTGTCGGCACTTAGGTGCCTACCTGACAAATACTCAGCCCCCTCTCTTACTTTGGAATACCGAGCTTACAATATTTACAACAGTGTCTTTCTCTGAAATTCAAATGCACAGTCCAATCCTTAGGTTCAAATGTAGCCTATTTTTTATTGCACATTTTAATTAAATTCTATAAAACAAGCTTTCACACAGGCCTGTTAAGCTCTGTCTCTCTAGTCCATTCTTCACTTAAAATACAGATTACAGAGGGTTTTTTCCTTTCATCTTTATTGGATTTGTCAGTTGTGAAGAGGCAAAGAAAATAAACAAGATAACTATGGCTTTCAACACATTTCCAAATTGGAAATAAACGAAATGCATTGAGTCCATGTGACATGTGTTACACTTATTCACCTATTCATCTAGTGAATGCTCTGTACTGAGATTTGATACTTTTATTTACACTTACTGCTACACCTCGTGTTGGAAATTGCCAAAAACACCAGAAGATATCTTTTGTCTGCACTTTCAGCAGATCAGTTACAGCAATAATATTTTAGTTGGCGTTAGCTAACTATCTAAAGCATTTGGCTGAAACTCAACAAAGCTCTTTCTCATTCATGTTGTTTCCTCTCCCATACAAATCAATGCTGCCTCAGATCATTTGATGATTACACTGAATAGAGCTCAGTTATACAGTATAACTGCACATGTATGTTTGTATGTATTAAAATCACATAAGACTCATTTCTTGATGTGGTAATGGGACAGAGAGACTGATGGATAATTTCAGTATAGCTTTAGCTGACATTATCACAGGGGACAGATACTACAGAGGCTATTTCAGTAGACTGACGCAGTAACACTTGGAAGTAGTAAATATTGCATTTGTGTCTGGGAGATACACGTACCTCTTCAGCATCTAGCCAGATTGTCTCTCTTGAGCTGACCTGAATGCTTCTTGGACACACACTTAAAACTGTCTTTCCTGCTCTGTGTATATTTTCGGCTGTTGGTCTTTGTCATCAGTCTCTATTGATAAGGTAATTAAAAATTAGTTTTTGCCTGTCTTTGAGAATCCTCTAAAGACAAACTAAAGTTATGATTGTGAAGCTAGAGTTTCATAATGACCTCATTCAGGTACTCAGGCCTGACCAAATCAAAAGTTAGCCCAGGTTTAATCTTTAAGGGTGAGTACCAGTGTGAAGAGAGAGATACCAGTCCAGACCTGTATTGGTCCATACACCCAGGTGGACCACCTGCCAATACAGAGACGTTCCAAACGATGTCTCAACCATCTGCCAAGCACCACATCGGGGAGTTGAGGGTGTGTAACACCCATGCAGTTTTCCACACCGGCCAATTGCTTCCAACATCTTATTATTGTCTTAAGTGTCAGTGATATGAAATTGGCAATTGCCTAGAGTGAAATGAAGTTGCACTGCTAACATGCATCTGTACTTACACTAGGCAGGCAAGGACATGCATTTTTAATCTTCACAGCTTCCAATATTCTAATGTGAGTTCGAAGAAAATACACTAGAACAAGCAGGGGCGACATGACAAAGCCTCCAGCTTATTAGAGGATGGTGTCAGCTTGCAGACAGCACAGAGTCTGTTGTGTCACGTGTCAAAAGTCAACATCTTCAAGGTTGTAGGTATTCAAACTGCTGTTCTGTTGTTTTTGCTGTTCAGAACTTCGCTCAAACATCCTTATGTCCTCATACTTTCTGCAGTAGAGGCGCTCAGCTGTGGAGAGGCAACTCATTTGCCAAGAGTTGAAAAACAAAACAAAACCAGCCACACATGTTGTGGCTGATACACAAACTGTAGTTTCTATGGTTACAGATATGATAAAACCAAATAGTAAAATTCTATATCAGAAGTTGTTGCTGTTGCTCGTGCTTTGAGTAGCATACAGTGTACTAAATACACTACTCAAAAAAAATAAAGGAACACTTTAAAAACATGTCAGGTCTTAACTGGAAAAAAAAATGGGTAAAAAGATGCCACGTCATGTGCCGAAAATACAAATGATCAACCTACCTTAATCAAAGCCACCAAGAAATTTAAATTGAAAAACTGATGCAGGAGATTAGTCCAATTTGCTGAAATGTCATTGCAGCAACTCAAAATGAACTCAGTAGTTTGTATGGCCCCCATGCGCTTGTATGCCTGAAAACACACAATTTCAGCATGTACCTAATGGCAGTCAGGGTGCAATTGTCTATCCTCCAAGTATATGCCTCCCCAGACAGGGCAGTAAGCACATGGCCCAGTACAGGATGCCAGGTCCTCAGGCCACCCCCATGACGTTTGTATCTAATGGTTTCATTATGATATTCACACCAGTGGCCCGCTGGACATCACTTTGTAGGGCTCTGGCAGTACTCATACCGTTTCTTCTTGCACAAAGGAGCAGATAATGGTCCTGCTGATGGGTTAAGGACCTTTGATGGCCCTGTCCTGCTCACATGGAGTAACTCCTTGTGTCCTGGAATCTCCGCTATGCTCTGATACTGTGTTAGTAGACAACCTTTTGGCAATGGCACCTATTGATGATGCCATGTAGGGTGAAATATGTCTACAAAGATTCTCATTTATTCAGGTAAAGTTGTCATGACATATGGACTTTCTTCAACTGAACATCTTCAAGAAAGACATCTGGTTGCCATGACTCAACTTTCAGACATTCTGGTTTGTCGATAAAAAACTACTGAAAAGCAGTTAAAAAAAGATGAGGAGGGAAAAATGTTACTGATTAACAACCCCCGCTGCTAATTAACTGACCAGATCAATATCCCAGAGGGTTGACTGACTTGATAAAATGCTCTCAAAAAGGTTTTATCCAAAGCAACTGGACTTGTTTGATTTCTTGATGACATTTCTCTCTTCCATTCCAGAGGGATTTTCTCAAGTCTCAGACTTGAGAAAAGTTGAGAAAACTCTCAGACTTGAGAAAAACCCACTGGAATGGAAGGGTGAAACGTCAGCAAGAAACCAAACAAGTCCAGTTGCCTGTTATCTGTGAACCTTTACAGATAATATGCTCTGATTAAAAAGTGTTCCTTTAATTTATTGAGCAGTGTATTTACTGTTGCCCTGTTACCACCATAACAATCTTACAAACGGATGTTTCAATGAATGAAAAATTACTTTGCCTACACATTATTGCATTGTGTCATCACAAGCCACAACCTGCTAGAAAAGTCAACAAAGCAAACAAATTCCAATATATTTTTATAGTAATCTACAATGGGAGCAACCCATACAGTCATCAGGCTAAATGTAAAGACAGAAATAAAGTCAGAGCATAAACCACAGTAAAGACTTTACAAAATGTTATAGTCAGCCACAGAGAAGGAGAAAATGACACCTATTACCCAGAGCTAGTGACTTTGCACTTCATTCAAGAACTACATGTGTTTATGAGTGTCAGTGAGTGGCCTTGTGGGACGAAGGAGTGGAGGATGAGGGCACAACAAAGGGGAGCAGTTACTTTAATAGCTGTGTGCTGGAATAGATGAAGTTACAAGTCTAAAACTGGCTAATTTGTCATGTTGAAAAGTGAAGTGGCAGCATTCATACATCAGTCCAGTGATTACTGTAAAAAAGCAAGATATTTGAACAATTATTTGCCGATGACATTTAGAAAGACCGAAAAAACTGGTCATTGATTTATGTATTCAGAATTTTATTTAACTTGGTAGTTCACTTACTTAAACCAAAAAGTATTATTTCCAAAGGGTGTCATCCTAAATAGTAGCATTACTTTACTTTACTTGGCAGACGCTTTTATCCAAAGCGACCCACAAGGAACAGACACCAGCAATTACTATTCAGTTCTCACAAAACTGAGATACTACAACAAATCACCCTGATAAGGCCTAACTCGTCAAGACAAAGAACATAGGAATTGTTTAGTGCTAGACAAGCTAATGAGTGTGTGTGTGTGTGGTAGACTTACTTAAAGTACTTCTTAAACAAGTTAGTTTTCAATGTTTTTTATTCACCTCAGCCGACATTTATTCGAATCTCAGCCAGTCGAATGGGGCAGGGCAAGTTATTCCACCAGCTAGGGACCACAAAGGAGAAAAGACTAGACTGTGATCTGAGACCTCGTGAAGACGGGACCTTTAGCCTCATTTCATTTGCAGATCTGAGAGAGCATGCAGGAGTGTATCTTACCAGTAGGGTGTCAAAGTAAGATGGAGCAGATCCATTGAGAGTCCTGTAGGCAAGCATCAAGGATTTAAACTCAATGCGAGCAGCTACTGGGAGCCAGTGAAGAGAGGTCAGAAGAGCATTGACGTAGTGTTTGAGCAGAAATAGTTAGCAGAGCTACGGCTACGGAATAAATAAGTGGTTTTCAAGTCCCAGTTTCAATTCCTATGTTTTTTATTTAAATTGAACAGAAGATGGACATAGAGACATGCAGATTGGTTTAAATAAAGTAATACATTGGTTTTGCATGCTTTAGAGTAAAATGTCCAAAACATCAGCAATGTGTCACAGTTGTCTTAGACGTGTTCTTTAGTTGGTCTGCTAAACCTCTCCCTGAAACTGTAGGGAGAATCTGTAGGTTGTATTTTGCTACACTAGTCCTGTCAAGCTTTGCAAACCATAAATTATTTATGTGGGTCATTTAAGTATTATGACCAAGAGTAAGAGGGGTGAAAGCTATTTCAAGTAGAACCTGGCAAATGTCAGAGAGCTGCTATTTTAACAGAGATTTGACTCAACCTGCTCTACTTTGCACGAGTGTTTCAGATAGTCCTTATGTAATTACAATAATTAAGAAGCTACAAACAGTCAAGCAAAAAGAACTTCTTTGACTGGATAAAGGGGCAAGCACCACTCATAAAACTAGGTTGGAGAAAACTATCTAATTTATTAATCTGAAATTGCAGCTTAACTAAATGAAATCTATTTAGAAACATGTAGTTCAAATTGATTTGTACAAATGGTCAAACTAGCAATGTATATGAATATTTATATAAATAGACTAAACTACTATTGTAATTGGATGTAAAAAGCAGATTATCTAAATTCCCACATTATATTTGGGAGAAACTGTTTCATTGCCAATGTAGTTAGTATAAAGGTTGAAAATTACGTTTTCTTTATTTAATTATGTTTTCACTAGCTTTACCTTTATGTATCAAGTGTACCAGCCCATCCCCTATACTTGGTGTATCCCTTAACAAGACACTCAGCAAATGCAGAAGACAAATTTCATTGAATCATGTAAAAAATGTAATCAATCATCTCTTCTTCTTCTTAAGACTCCTTCCTCTTTTAAAAACCATAAGACAAGGGTGGAACAAACAGTTTAGCATGGGAGCAAAGAGATGGAGAGGGGATCCAGAGATTGAGTTCCGTGCAGAGAATCCTCTTCGTGTGCACACCGAGAAAGTAACAGGCCGTTCAGGCAGAATCCAGATCACAGGTCCAGGGAAAAGTCTGAGACAGTGGGGATCCAGCAGAGCAAACAATTCAAGCAGGGAACAAGCGAAGGCAGGGTCAACAAACTTAGCAAGGGTCGAAGGTCCAATCTGGTTCATGAAGAAAAGCTGGAGAGTTGACGATACAAGAAAGTCTAACAATCTGGCAGCCCTTCAGTAGCAGGGGGGGGGGGTTAATTAATACGTGCCAATACACAGGTGAAAACTATCTGGGTAAATTAAATAGTAAAACGAGACTGGTTGCAAAACAGGGAGAAACAGGAAGGTTACCAAAATAAAAGTCAGGGACCGGAAACAAGGGGGGAAACCTGACAGTGCCAAGCAAAGTAAAGTAAAGTGAAGTGATGATTTTTAGATAAGATAAAATAAGCTATATAAAACTTTGATAATGTCTGTAATGTATCTTTTCTGCAGTAGTTCCACTAAAGGGATACTCCCATGGAAGAATGAGTAAGAAAAGCAAAGTTTTACTTGCTCCTTAACTTCAAATTTAGGACTAAAAAGTATCAAAAATCCATATAAACCTCACAGTCTTCTGCAACAGAATATTGCTTGATTGCTAAACATCTATAGCAATGACAGAATTTGGAAATTTCATAACACCATAGTGAGAAAATAAAACAGTCAACAGAGTCAAATTAACAAGTGGCAATTATAGAGATGTAGAATGAAGTGTTCTGAATCCCACATATCAATGAATTGTATTTCTTTAATTAAGGCTTTTGCAGTATGTTTAGGATTCCTTTCACATGATACAACTGAGGTTTTAAAAGAGTATCTAATGAAAGAGTTATTACATGTCCATTATCATTATCGTCATTATAATGACAAGCTAATGATCATGTCTCGTGAGTGTATTGCTGACTCTCACACACACACAGACACACCTACATAGACGTAGACCCAAGGGCAATCTGTGGAAACATGCCCCCGACTATCTTGATCTCATGTGTGAACAGAGGTTTGTCTCCCCTCTGTTTGGGCTTGTATCACACGAGGTCCCAGAGACAAATGGTTCAAACATGACTTCATCAGGCAGAACAAAAGACAGAGAGGAACAGTGTAGGGAGAAACGATGGGGGTGGGGTGGTTGCGAGAAATAGAGCTACCTACAGGGAGGCAAGGCTAAAGCCTCTGCCGATGTCTTAGAGATTAGGATATGGGAAGTCAAAATGTCTAATGGTGAGGGGAGGGGAGGAGAAGGGAAAGAGGAAGGAAGGAAGAAAGGAAGGAAGGAAGGGAGGGAGGGAGGTAAGTGGGTGGAAGAGATCTTCGCAGCGGAAGGAAAGTAGAAATAGCAAAATAAAGAGATGGTAGAAATAATGCGAGTCAAGTTAAGCTTGATCTGTGGATTAGTTGGTGCTCATTAAGTTGCTCTGTGCTCTTTTTATCTCCCTCCATTGCTCTGTATCTTCCCCCCAATTGTTACATGTATATCTAGTAGAGAGCTCTGATAAAGGCCATGTTTCAAATATACATCTATGTGTGTAAGAACTGCAGCTATTTTAAGAGAAACGCTAAGTTGAAAGTATATTTTGAGATGCCATAGCAGTTGGAAATTTTTAAGAGATGATACATATCTTCACACTTTTACACATTTTTACATAGCATATTCAAGTTTCAAGTTCCACCCATCAGAGGCAGAGGAGGGTGGAACATGTCGTTCTTTGGCTAAACCAGGAAAAATATACTTTCTCGTCACCTTCCTGACGGTCCATTGTTACACATCCCTTTTATTACACAAAACTTCTCCTCACGTGAAAACTTAATGAAAACCTTGTTATGCTATATATGTATATATATATATATATATATGTGTCTGTGTGTGTGTGTGTGTGCAATACACAGTTATTGTGTATTGCAATATAATAATATAATGTAATATTTTTGTAGACATATTGTAGGTATCCACCAAACATGCTACCCAACCCAAATTAGTAGAATATCCATCCATCCATCCATTATCTTCTGCTTGATCCGGGGTTGGGTCGTGGGGGCAGTAGCCTAAGTAGGGAAACCCAGACCTCCCTATGCCCGGCCACCTCCTCCAGCTCACCTGGGGGGACCCCAAGGCGTTCCCAAGCAAGCTGGGAGATGTAATCGCTCCAGCGTGTCCTGGGTCTGCCCCGGGGCCTTCTCCCAGTGGGGCATGCCTGTAACACCTCCGAACCACCTCAACTGACTCCTCTCCACGCGCAGGAGCAGCGACTCTACTCCGAGTCTCTCCCGAATGACCGAACTTCTTAACATATCTCTAAGGGAGAGTCTAGCCACCCTTTGGAGGAAACTCATTTCGGCCGCTTGTATCCGTGATCTCGTTCTTTCGGTCACTACCCAGAGCTCGTGACCATAGGTGAGGGTAGGAACGTAGATCGACTGGTAAATCGAGAGCCTCGCCTTTCGACTCAGCTCTCTTTTCACCACAACGGACCGGTGTAGAGTCCGCATTACTGCAGATGCCGCACCGATTCGTCTGTCGACCTCTCGCTCTACTCGTCTCTCACTCCTGAACAAGACCCCGAGATACTTAAACTCTTCCACTTGAGGCAGCCTTCTGTCCCCAACCCGGAGAGAACAATCCACCCTTTTCCAGCTGAGAACCATGGTCTCGGATTCAGAGGTGCTGACTCTCATCCCTGCCGCTTCACACTCGGCTGCGAACCGCTCCAGTGAGAGCTGGAGATGGTCGCTGG
>JAUMTR010000013.1:17101141-17120692 GCA_032270685.1 Microctenopoma stevenorrisi | reverse complement strand
CAACCTCCCGCACCAGTTCAGGCTCCTTCCCCATCAGAGAGGTGACATTCCATGTCCCGAGAGCCAGTTTCAGCAACCGAGGGTCGGAACGCCAGTGCTCCCGTCCTCGGCCACCCATAGCTCTGCGCACCCGAGCCCTCTGGCCCCTCTTGCAGGTGGTGGGCCCACAAGAGAGCGGAACCACGTCGCTTTTTCGGGCTGGGCCCGACTGGACCCCGCGGTCCATTGTCCAGCCACCAAGCGCTCGCCGACGAGCTCCCACCCCGGGCCTGGCTCCAGGGTGTGGCCCCGGGTACCCTTTCCCGGGCGAGGGAAACGCTGCTCCTTGATTTTTCTTATCCATTTGGGTCCCTTTGGATCAAATTAGTCTGGATCTTCACATCTGACCTTGGGAGACCCTACCAGGAGCATATAGCTCCCGACAACATAGCTCTGAGGATCACTAGACCACGCAAGCCCTTCTGCCACGTCAAGGCCTCGATCCCAGATGGGAATACACAGTTATTGTGTATTGCGATATAATAATATAATGTAATATTTTTGTAGACATATTGTAGGTATCCACCAAACATGCTACCCAACCCAAATTTGTAGAATATGATGTTGTTTTTCTGAAGTAAAAAGATAAATATCTGGTTATTTTCTGGTTAATTCTAACTCCCAAAAAAGGTTTCCTGGGAAGTCCCCTAATATCAGACTCAACATTTCAAGTCTGTTCTATAAGTTCTGAAAGGATCTGAAAATAAAAAAATGTATTTAATACATTTAAGCCTTGCCCTGTTTTGTTGAATATTGTACACACAATAAATCTCACTAATTTCAAAGTTAGAGCCATATCACGGCACAATCACTGATACTGTATGTATACAAGCAGTAAAGAATAGCCGAACCTGAAAAACAGACTCATATTTCTCCATGCTTCCAGGACCATGGAAAAGGTGGCATCAGAAATCATGTATCAGCTGGTTGATCATGTGTAATTAGGACCTCAGGACCAATATAAGATATGTGTTTTAACAGCTTTGCAAACAAACAAAAATGCACATAAGCAGTTTTGAGCCCTAAGGGACAGAAACAAATTTCAAGCAACCACTAGTTCACTAGGTTTTGTGCTATGAAACACGGTAGCAAACAAATACACACCTATATTTCCAGAGGGCACAAAGCAATATGTTTGGGCAAACCTTGAGTCCTCTTTCTCACCATCAATAACCCCTGTGATTTGGTCTGTTAACTCCTTAGAAATATATCTGGCGTGCCCCATGCTTGACTTTCCTCATCAGCCACTTGTTTACTTTGATATCATCAGCTTTACTGAGCTATGTAAAAGCTGCGGGTGCCCATAGTTTACCACTGGGAGGATGGGGGATTTGAGGGGGTGATGTCATAGTGTTGGGTATGGCTGAAAGCTGTATATCTCCAGACCAGGTGGTGATCACACCTCATGTTTGAGTCTATTTTCTATTATTTTTATCCAGTGAATGTGACGTGTGTTGTACGATCTATTCAAACACTGAGCAGCAAAACTACAACCAACCTTTGCTGGCAAAAATGAAATCCAGGCACAGCTAAATTAGGTTCTGGATTTACAGATGTTCACAGTCAAGTGGAATTTGTTGACAGTAACAATTACCCTTTAACAATCGTGGTAATTTGGCTTTAAATTTGACATCAACTTGACTTTAACTCGTAATATTTTACATAGCCTCCTAACCTGTGGTAATCACTTGTGGTAATGGATACATAACGTGCATAAAACATTTATTTTGGCATCAGCATGTAAGCATTTGCTAACATGGTTCATGTGTTTATTTTGATTACAGTCTCCAGATGTTGTGGTCTCTCTCTGCCTGCCCTGCACTAGATAGCTGGGTTGTTGATATAGAAAGAGCAGCTAATAAGGCTCTTCTTTACAGGCCAAGAAAGACATTCCATAGCCTGTTTACCAGATGGTTTTGGACACATTCATGTATTTTTTAAATACATTGATAATGATTTCTATGGGGTGCTTATCAATTGTGACAATAGATGTTCATATGACAGTGATACAAAACATATTTTTTTTATTGCAGTCTTACAGGGAATTGACACTGAAAAAGACCCATAAGGAGTTCAAGTGCTACTGAAGTATGTGGTGAGGAAACAAGGAGAACAAGGAGGATCAATCATTGTAAAAAGTTTAGTTTACACCAACTTTTTAACTACAGTGTACTGGAAGCCTAAAAAAATGCAGTTTTCAGCAATGACCACTCAACTCATGCTTTTAATGTGAATTTGCCTTTAGAATTTTCAGATTAAAGTCTGAAACTGTCCCTACGTTTCCTTTCTATTGCAAAGTGAACATTCATCAGTGTGAATTACCCAGATATTTACCTATTTCTCATGTAATTTATTCAGGCCAGCTGACAGTCTTGGCTGTGCCCAGGACAACTAATGATTCCTCTCGACAATTTGTTGGCCCCCCTCTGCAGTGTGACCCGTTTGTCCCTCTCTTTCTGCGGATCTGCTGTCATCCATCTATTAACTTGACCTCTTGTCCGCCCAAGGGTTGCAAAAGTGCTGGAGCTAAATGTCTTAGACCAAAAGGAAGGGTACACCCTGTACCCAGAAAGAGCCCATGTAGATATAGGGAGAACACACAAATTCCACACAGTAAGCCACCTGGCCACCCTGTAGATTCAAATCTAAGCCCTTCTTGTGAGGCAACAGTGCTAACCACTACACCACATGCTGCCCATCCCATCACAAATTCCCTAATTTATGGTTAATAGCAAATTAACCTGGCTATTTTAGGATTAAATTGCTAGGAAAATTGTTGTTGGACAGCTGCACATCTATGAGCTACTGCAGAGTTTCAGAGTCTTGTCCAAAGACACCTAAACATGGGGTCAGGAGAAACCAGAAGTCAAATCACTGACCCTACAATTCATAGATGACTACATTTGGAACTGGAAATCCCCACGTTTGTCATGTTTACACTTTTTTTCCAGAATTAACTTTCTTTAACAATACAGTTAAGTTACAGGGTTTTGTTTTATTTATACACTGCAGTGTAATTCAATACAGTGATAATCACAGGATACATTGGCCTTCACTGCCTTTGTCCATATCTGTCTTGACACACATTAAAGTGCACAAGGCTTTGCTGACCTGCAGGATCTCTTGGGGATGTCTTTAGGTTCCATTTCTGTTATGTGAGTCCTTAGTGGTGATTCTATACTATACTATAAGCTAGTAATTTCCAAATAACATCTTAGCTGTCTTGTGAAAAAGCCACATAACCTGAATGCAGCCGCAGGGGCTATATTTGTATAACTTGGTTCAATCCATTTAATAGTTATTATGTTAATATGTTCTTCTGCTTACTAAGACTTGTTATTTTCCAAACTACTAACAGGATACTTAAATCCATTAAAGGTTTAAGAGCATAGAAAGCTGAAATGGCTTTGCACTTGAGAATGAAACTGAAAGGACAAAAAAATGGAAATTCAGGAAATAATAGGGGTTTTATTTTTGGTCGGAGATCTACAGTGTCTCTGACGGGCATTAAAACCATCCCTGAAATATCAGCTGTAGTTAATAATGTAATTCTACGCATGTGCATTTATTCTGTCTGCACCAACATTAAGAGCCTAGGTAAGGAAACACATTTAATGTGTTCTGTATTTGAGCATAAAAAAACTCTGTGGTATTTCTTCTTTCTGGAAAAACAATTTCCACACGATCAGTTACTACTTAAATAGTTAATTTTCATAACACTTTATGTACTTCACCACTAGTATAAGCCAAAGCACCATTGTCATGCATCACATGAAAAGTTTAAATTACCACGAAAAAACACACAACGTGTTAATCAATATTGCTGTTTGACTAGTGGATGTGGCCCGTGCAGTTAACCACAGTGAATAATCTGGAGAGTATAGCAATGGGATCATTGATGTATGTGTGCTTAGGTGGATTGTGCACTTATCATTAGTGCGTTTATTCAAAGTTATTGCCCCGAACCCAACCTTACTGTAACCTACATAAACTAAATTCTAAACTGTAGATTTCCCCAGAACAGCTGCTGTATGTCAGTACAACAATGCCATTTTGGAAGTCAGACATCGAGGCTTTGAAAAATCTTATTGTATAATACAATCAAAATGTGATCTTTCAACTAGTAAATGGATCTTGTGATGAGATCATTTTGTTGATTCTCATTTCTATTCTCACTGAACAGTCACATTTTTTAATCTAAATTCAAATACTATAAACATACTGGCTCACTGTTTTCACAGCATGTCAGATATTTGCAACATATAGTTTTAATATTACATGATTATGGAAAACAATGTTATCTCTAATGGTGATTGATACATACCACAGGCCTGTGGCAACACGTGGTAAATTTTAATTGTAGAATTTTCTCAGTATAATTGAATCAAATAAAGTAAACAAAAAGCAGTAACCAAATAATTTTGACTACTGGCCTACCTGTTTGAAACAAATCTGAGATTGTGACTGGATTCAGGGTAGCTGACCTACAATATTGTAAACAAATTATACTGTATATTGTGTACCACTGATCCCAATACTATTTCAGTGTACTTAAGCTCCTCTGAAAGCCATAAGAAGGAATGAGAAAATGACACCTAGATAAACATTCCATGAAGGGGACCCGGCTCATGCTATGGGTTACATCCCCAGCGCTCCCAGCATGTCAAATGAAGCCATACGAGCATATTAGCATTCTACTGACATGGAAAGGTAACAGGACACGAGGGAATGCCTGTGGTGCTGCAACCAGACCTAGTAAACATTTATTTCTAGGCACGCTGCTGCCGCAAGAGGCCTGATATATATTCACTGAGACAGTTGTGGTACGCAAAACTGACAGGTCTTGACTTCTTCTACTTCTACTGTAAAAGTTTACAGTGGAGAGATGTATTATACAATATTTTAAACTGGACATTTTATAAAATGTGCTTATTGGCTTTCTTGACAACTGTTAAATGAGCAGATTGATATTACACTGTTATGTGCCAGATGCATTTTTTGCCATTTGCCTGGTAAAACCATGGTGACAATACAAGTCATCACCCAGCTAAGTCAAGCTAAGCTCTCTGTGTCCAATCCTTAATAAAGAACGTCTCCAAGGGGATCCATAAAGTATAAATGATTATTATTTTTTATGCTAACTTAATGACTTGTAATGTTTTCAGTGTGTGTCAATGGACACTGCTTTTGCCTAATTATGTCAGCAGAATACACAGAACGAGTCACTGCATGTGATCGAAAATGTCTTGTGTTTATTTAATTCCTTAAGTAATAAAAATTCTTATAGAGTTTTATTTGATTTGTGATATTGGCAAGATTTATTATAATCATTTTCTACTATGGTTTCTATCTACTGGTAGAAAATTTCTCATAAACTACACAGAATAAATATTAACATGTATTTTGGCAAATCCATATTAAATTGCTTAATTGTGCCATAACAAATGTGCCGTGGCACATGAAAGGAACCATGCATGTATATTCACACACATAGACATAAACTTGTGAGGTTTAGTGCTGAAATGTTTCATAGATCTCCAAATTTCTTGGCTCAGTCCTACAGAAGTGTTTAATCTTATGTACACTGTAAAGGCATCAAATGTTCCTTTAACATTTGGACCACAGTGGAATAAATTTTAATAGCATAAGAAGGGATGTGCTCCAGAATTCTTGTGTGGTGAAGTCTGAGAGACAGCTTGCACTGAACGTCAGACAGCTTTTGAGCTTGATGCAGAAAGGGCCATGATCCCAGGGCCCCACGTGTGACAGCTTTCTCATCAATCATTCCCGCATATTCTTTAAGTAAACTTTTGACTCATAATTGTCCTGGCCTGCTGTTGCTATCTCTTTGTGCTAAAACATGTTTGTTTTACTCTTTTTAGGCACTTTGTCATGCCTGGTTATGAAGTTACAGACCCACCAGTGATGGAAGGCATTTCTGGCTTTACTCAGCCGTACCATTGTTCTTCTAAGGCTTAAGGTCTAAGTGTGAAGGCTATGCCGTTAGTACCTTACTGCAATGGAAACTAACTCAACCGTGCACATCTAAAACATGTACAGTGCCATACATTCAGCTAATACAGCTGGGGTCAATTTGAAATGTCTTCACAACATAAAAAAAGACACGACCTTCGATTCCCACCCAGTAACATCTCTGTGAGAAATGAAATCAACGGGACATTTTTCCCCTCTACTGATGACCTCATGCCTCAGAGATGTCTGACGCCATTATGGGAGCTCTCGCTTTTAGACAGAGAAATCCCCGCAGGTTTCTGATCAGGACTTGCCAGGTTTCGATAAAGGAGGTTCCATCCCCACCCTAAGTCTCCATAGAGATTAAGCTGACTAATAAAAATAGCTTGTTAGCTCTGTTCAGCCAGAGTGAGATGTTACTGTACTGTATTTTCCTTCTCTCCACCTCTTAGTCAGTCTTAATGTTTAAGAAAACGTGACTTATTTTTGTTGTCTAGTTATGTTTAATGAATATGGTTTAAGTAGTGCTGTTGGCAAAGATCATCATTTCCTAAATTTGCCACAATCCACCTACTGCGTGTTTGTGTTTGTACAGTAATCTATGTGTGTGTGCAAGTGCTAGTTTCATGAGGGATCCGTCTAGTGGTTAGACAAAGGACTCCAGGAAGCAGAGAAATCAAAGCCACATGGGTGCTTTCAATGTGTGTCTATACTTTCAAAGTGAATGAGAATGGCCCATAAACATCAGGAGGGACCCATAAACGTCAGATCGAGGAGACAAACGATAGGAGGCAGGTGAAGTTCATGGAGGTACGATGAGGCTTTTCTTTTGGTAAAATGTTTCGGGAAGACAGATGCATAGGGGTAGCTTCCCATCTTTAGCCATTTCCCTGTCTTATCACTCCGTGAAACATTTCATGATGACACATGAATATCCATTAATGTCACTCTCCATACATAAACACGAGGATGGATAAAAGATAGTTGTTTTTTGTTTTTTTATGCCCATTTATGTTAAAGGTTACATTCTAAATGTCTAAAAACATAATGATAACAGTTGGCACATTATTCTATTAGCATTTAACTGCCTCCTGAAGTTCTTGGACACATGCTTGTGTACACTGGATTTGACTGATTGTATTAGACAGACTGGTAATTGGTAGATTTGTAACATTACCTTTACTGTGCAAACATGTTTTCTGTTAGTGCTGGTGTAAACATCCTGAGCTGTAATTTCACTTTGGCAAATTAGCTATAAGAAACACTGTTGTTTATGTTGAGTGCAGAGCGAATGGGTGAGAGAAAACATGGTAAACAGACATTGCGTAATGTCAGCAGTGTCATCTTTTTTGATAAATTGATCACCTCCCACTTGTTGGCTATTGTACATACTGGTGATGTGATTTTTGTCTTAAATTCCCTGGAGCTTGTTTCCCAGGTAACATGTTAAACCCAGCCTTGTGACTGCAATCCCTCACAGAACTTTGTGCTATACCATAGTTCTGTCATCATTCTCTCATAATAAAGTTCTCATAGCAACAAGAAGAAAATATAACAAAGAAAAAATCAACAGGATTTATTTGTAAGGTTAATGTGGGGAAAATGTCTCTTCTACTGTTTTTATATGTGGTATGGTATCAAGTGACATGACAGCTTGACAGTGAGGCAGCATAAACAACCCCAGGAACCAGAAACAGCAGCTAAACTGAAATCTTTTTATTATTTCAGAGCTGTGTTTCTTGCGTGTTTTCACATAGTATTGGCAACATGATAGCTCAGTGTGTAGAGTAGTCGTCTTCAGACCTCAGGGTGAGTGGTTCAACTCACGAAGTAAGTAAATGCTGTCCATCGACGAGGTAACGAAACACTGCACTATGGCTGTAGGTACAGTCTGGCAACTGTCCAACCACAATTTCCCCCAGAGGATCATTTAAAAATTATTATTATTTAATTATAATATTACCGGGAATTTGTTAAAGTAAAAATATATAAACTTGTGTACAGTTGCACTCATCACCAATACGCACCAAATTCTTGCTGCCAGGCTGTTCAAGACGTGCGACTTACAGAAGCCTGCACATTTTTGTGGCATATTTTTACTGAAATAAAAGACAAAGCGTAACTTTAATGCCGTTGTTTTTTCTGTAAATTACTGCCTAATAAGCTGTTCGCCTATTACACGCTGAGGTTTTTTTCAGTAAACATGTCAGGGTTTGCCTAAATGTGAGTTAGTTCCCTGTAAGTTCAATTAAATCTAAAAGAACAAATACACCAATTAACCAGTTTGTGACACAGAATTCCTTTGCAACAGTTTTACACACATTTTCTGGAGTTTCTTGTCAATGTCAATGCATGACCTCTACTCTATCATTCATACATCAGATGTGCTATGTGCAAACAACTGAAAAATCTGTTGGCGATCCAAATGACTCATCTCATATTTACATCTTAATCCACACCATTGTAATGTAATGAAATACTCCAACAAATTGACAGCGCCCAAAATTGTTCTATTTTCCTGCGAGCAATGCCAGAAAAGGCGTTTTGACTAGAACCCAATCAGTCATTCAAAGACAGTGAGCCAAGAACCTGTCTGCACTGGAACAACAGTCTTTTCTGGGAGTGCAGGACCTTGTCATACTGTTTACATGCTGTGTCTCTAGCTTGCTAAGTCAGGTTTTCAGCACACTCCATGTGCTAGCTTGTAGACCAAACATTTTGTTTTGTTCATGAAGAAATGTAGATGTTGTTTGGTTAAGTTTCGTTCCTGTGACTTACACAAGTGTTGTGCTTCATCGCTGTCTCCATGCGCATTACTGTGCGTGGCCTGGCGATGTACTTTGATGCTCTGTGAGAAACAGACAGAGAAGAAAAACTAGCACCCTTTGTCCAAAAGGAGAAGTGTTGACGTGATCATGCAATGGAAAACATAGCTGAAATGCAGAATTCCTCACGCTCATCATTCTATTTTAGGCTGCTCCACAGCAGGGCACATTAACAATACACAGGAGTGAGTCAACCATTTTTCCAGACCAACACGAGATCATGTGACACGGTTGTTAAAATGTGACAAACAGCACAACCACACAGGTCTATTCACCCATTGATTCGTGCACCTCTCTGTGCCAGCGATGATTCAACTAAAGTCAGTTTTGTTTGATTTTCTCCTTAAACTGCCCTTCACAAATTCCTTCATCCACTGGCTGGACAAGACAGTAGTGGTCAAGCTGAGAATTTTAAATAAACTGTTTTCCAGTTTTCTCTTGTGAAATCTAATTTGAGGCCCACTGTAAGCCACAAGTGTCATCACCTGCAAAGCAGAACGTGGCTGTTATTTTAATCTCTCACTTGTGGCCCAGAACAGTTATTTATAGGATAAAAATGAAGAATTTCAAGTAAGACGAGCCAATGCCACATCAACTAATGGTGGCAGAGCCAAATGTGTGTCAGTGCAGCGTCAATAGATACAAAGAATGCTAAAAATAGACCATACCAAACCCCTGGTGCAGGTTCACCTGTAACAACAAGGCCAGTATGTGCTTCCGGCCACCAGAGTTAAAGTAGAAACTTTGTCTTCAGTCTTTGTCTTCAAATCTTCAGTTGGTGACTGAGCTCAGCCCTTCTCAGAACTCTTTAATTATTCTCAATAAAAATAGAATATTTATATACTCTCCCATATCCAACTTGATATTGACAGGATATCTAGAAAGTTGAAAATTAGAATTTAACTGTGCAGTCAGTAATACAAACTTGAATTATGCTGATATGCAGAGACGATGTAAAACATAACATTTTCACCTACACTTCGATCACACTAATTTGTCTTGAACTATCTGTGTAATAATTAATTTACTGACCATTAGCTGTATGCTGATGAGCACTGCTGTATATGTCTGTGTCTCAGACTGCAGCTTTCTTCTCTCTTCAATCTCTCTGTTCTCCATGTGCTCTAGTTGTGACATTTTGATTACATTGTTTTTTGGAATTTAGTATCGGCCGAGTGACCACAAAGCCCTCTGCAACAGACAAAAGAAGAATATTGAATTCATCACATATGGTTCGTCACGTCCACTGTTTTTGTGCGCCTTGGGTAAGACCAGGAACATTCAGTTAGGTCATTACGATATTTTTGTTCTTTACATGGTTCCTTTCATCTTTTATTTACAGTACATCACGCATTTTTTATAATGTGTGAAGTAATTACCAAATCAGTTCTTTCTCACACAGTGATACAATGCTGTTAGCTGAAAAGGTTTTTTCCAGTTTGGATTACTATTGAAACTAATTATGACGAAGAAGAAAAATCAAAGTCAAGGATCTAACTCAATGCGAAACCACCCTGACTCATCTCTGCAATTATTTCATATAATGTTAAACAAAAACTGGTAACAGTGAATATTCTATTCATCATATGTCTGTTGAGGTCATTCCATTAACTGTTGAACTTTCCTCTTTTGAAATGGACGTGGCTTTAATGCTTTCAGACTGAAAAAACGCCAGGCCTTCAGTGTATTCAATTGTTTTTCTCTGTGTGGGAGAATAAGAGAAAATTGGATGAAAACCAGATAAATAATGATGATCAATGGCGCACTAGGGTCCAGCATGTTCTTGCCAGCACATCAACCATTGCAGAACAAGCTCTTTGCCAACTTGTCACTTGGCATCAAGTGTGCAAGTCTTGGAAGCAGCTAGTAATTTTGCATTCAAGTTAAGATATGCACACATGTACACCAATAACATAGCAATAGATATTAATCCATAATTATATGTGTATTCTTTTCTGGTTGAAAGGTGAAATATAAAGGCAGAAGAGCAGTGGACCAATAACAGAGCTATGGGATCCTTCTCATCAGAATTATTATGGCATATACACAGCTTCACTCTTTTGATATACACTCTTTTGTATGAGAAAGACTTTAGCCAGGGAATTTGTCTAGGTGTATACAGGTGTCAATACAACTGTTACCAGTATTTAAAAAGAAGATGGACGGTCAGAGACTGGCTGATAAAAATTAAGAGATTCTGGATCATGATGGGGTTTATTCAGTAAAGGTTTAACCATAGCTTTTTAAAGCTAGTAAGGACGGGCTCAGCTGTAAGTGATTAACTCACAATATTTGCCTTTGTAGGTCCTAAAACTAGCCGCAGATCATTGCAAAGTTTTACTGAAAATATGTTCAAAAAGGCACGTAGTACATTTAGAAGCCAAAACCAGCTTAGACAATCATTCAAAAGATGTCTCAGTTTGGTAGAACAAACTCTGTCCACACACTTCCCATCAGAAAAAAATATATTACAAATAGATGACAAAAACAGGTACTGTCTGAGAGGTCAGCTCAAATAATGTCTCACATACCCTAGACCAAACTGTGGATGTTGGAAATTGCAGGAATAAGCAAAAGATTTCAGGCATCTCATACCAATGAGTATGAATAACATTAAAGCTAAGTGTGTAAGCTGTGCCTGACGTTCATATAGAGTTTTAGAAACATGTGAGAGGAGCGAATGGATTTGGATGAAAAATCTATATATATTTTTTAAGTCTATAGTCTTCCAAATAAAAAAAAAAAAAATTACGTAGCGTGGTAGGTTTGTATCTCATATCAGATCAATAATACTGTTTGAAAGTCACGTCTTGCCTTCTGGTTGCAGATGTCACTGTAGCAATGCAGATGTCACCTGTTGTTGCTACCATGAGTCATCGCTCGGCACTGATGGGACTTTACGAAGCATGTCAAGCATATCGCCTCGACAATGACAAGCTTTAATGATTTTGTTAACCTAATAAAATGACAGACCACAACCTATTTTGATAACCTTTCATAACTAAAATACAAATGTTATTCTGTTTTGTCTATGATTATTAAAAACCTTGCTGTTGATTGACACAGTATCCTTGGGATTACAACCAACTTACGCAGATAGAAATAAGTGTCACTCCCTTTTATTAGACAGGCTTCAGTCTGTGCTACTTCATGGGTTGTGAACAAACATGAAGTTGTGAGAAGGGGTACACGCATTGTCTCTCCCATATCACAAAAACATGCAGTAGTCCAAAACATGGGATCTATAATAAGTGAAGAGGAGGTTTTAGCCGGGTTGCATTCGGATGCATCCGGATGCATTTTAGTACGCTTGGATTTTTCTTTGTATGAAAATAAAACCGAACCGAGGCAAATGACTACAATTTACAAGTATTACTGTCAAACGTTGGAACTGTCTGACGACCACATCAAGTCATAGTGACCGAGTGACATAAAATCTTTCTTTGACTTATTTGTATTGATCCTGTTATTGTCTTGTTATGGCATCTGCACACAAATAAAATTACTCCAAAAGGAGTAATTATGGACTACTGCTCTGCCAGCTGCTCCATAACAGCCCCAAATACAGTATATTCTGTATATATAAGTATTAAATATTGTATACAGACAACACCTATGCTATCTATGATAAGAGATCAATGTCCATAATCCACAAAGACAGTTCAAGCTCAGAAAGAAGCTTGTCAGTAGACCTTGAGTTACAAAAAGAATTAGTTTAGCCTTGTAAATTTAACAGCCATCTACTCTAATTTAGTAAAGTTTTCTGGTTAATTTTCACTTCTTCGTTTCCTTTAATCAAGAAACAACAGAAAAAAAAAGTCTCTGAACAATATCTGAGTAACATCATGTTCTCTCCATGCTGTGTCATTGTGCTCTTGTAGTTGCAGCTGTCTAACTTCCTACTGAAGTGGATTGGTTCTGCTGTGTCATTGTTTTCAGATGATGGCAACAATGCTGTAGTGCTGTGCCCACCCTCCACTCTCTCCAAATCCCTGGCCCTGGTGCAACCATTCTGATGCAGACCCCCTGGCCGTGTGAATCCTCTGGCAAGTGCCCATTTACGGGCAGAAGGGGGCGAGGACATGGCCACAACCAGTAGGAACACCTGCAGTTTTGGGATGAGCCAGTGCTGCACTCTGCCAGGGGTCATTTGAGGCACTCTGAGAAAGAGCTTGGCATGAGGCCAGAGAAAGTTTTATAAAGGGTACTGGCACGATATCAAGGCTAAAGTAACAAAAGTGAGAGTGCAAGGGAGCAATAATGGCAAAAAATCGGTCCTGCTTTTAGGTTGGCAACCAATAACAGGGTTGTCTCAGGTCAGTCAGTGATAAAATGAGTGAGCCTCAACACTTGTGGCTAACAGACAAAACAAGTCACCCCGGGGCTGTAGTGCTGCTTTTAACTCAGTAGACCATGAAATCCTACTCCAGACTAGAAAATACATATCATGGAATAGAGACAGACACAACTTTGCTGAAGGAGTACCACTAATGGCTCTGCACGTACTCAATATTTAAAATAATGAGATGCACACACTGGCTGGTGAGGTACGGGTGGATGAAGTGAAAGTCACATTTGTTTAAAATAATGGAAATTTAAAAAAAAACAATTGTAGCTTCCATAAACAGTAAATAAACCTGAGTTTGCAAGCTTTCCCATTATACAACTGATGTGTACAAGTGTGTGTTTGCAGACAAGCATATGAGACACAAGGCTGTCCACGTTCCTCCTTGTACAGGCATATCAAAGGCAGGTGCCAACCCTTGTGTTCTTGCCAGTGTGATTCTGTGCCAGATTCCAAAGGTTAACAAGATTCTGCACTCTGCAACCAACTGCAGACAATGGTGCCATTCTTCTTTTTGCACACACCTACATGTCCTTCGGTTCTCTTTTCCAGAACCTCCTTGTTGTGCTGCACAAAACAAGGCTTGTGTGACGTGAAAGCAAGAACGTGCTGAGGAAAGACGATCATGACATTTGCATGTAATATAACTTTCACAGACTCAGAGGAAAGTCCTTATTTAGAATAGTGTGAGAACGGCATTGTTCAGAATGTGAAATGTCATTTTTTTTGTTCCGCTTAAACAGACAATAGATGCATACATACACATGTACACATCTCACTGAGAGAGCGAGCCTTAAACACGATGACAAAAATAAGAACCCTTGGAAGCACAGGTTTGCGTAACAGGTTGAAATCAGTTAAACAAGAAGACCAACTCGTCATACAGTCATGTTTAAAGCCACTGTGACTGTAATTTAGCGCGTTCAGTGCTGAAAAACGTGTCAGGAAACCAAAACAGTGAGATAAAATATGCTGAAGTGCACAGAAGAGCTGAAGAGGGGAAAGTAAGGTGATAATCCACTTTGGTCCCATCTGCCTCTGCTGCCTCTGTGGTGTTTGTTATTCATCTTTCACTTTTGTGTGAAGTACTACAAAAGACATGCAGCCAATAGGCATAAGATAAATGAAACAGACAATGCCATAAATACCATGAAACAGCATGTTTATGTGTTCATTACAGTTTACTGGTTAATACTCAAACCCCCATCTGACCTCTGCCAGAAAAGAACTATGCTGCCATCTATGATTAAAATGTAAGATTAAATAATTCAAATGTTGACGTAAGCCACTCATCACTCTTACTGTCTCCATTTATTATTTATTCTGCAGTGAGATCATAGTCTATAAAAGAGGGGGAGTCTGCCTGTCTTTGTAAGACTGTACCACAAAATATTTGCCGTGTACTAGAAATATACGTGTGTGTGTGCAGAGGGTCTTGAAACTATTCAAGCTCCACTGCAATTGGTGTGTTTTGACAAATGGAAAAACAAACAAACAAATTAAGCAAGATCAATATAAATAGCTCCACAAAACTAGTTTTTCAAACAATCTTTTCAAATTTAACACACATTCGGCTTTTAGAGACCCTTTGTGCTGTTATAACATGCTGCAAACGTGATCTATATCCAGGCACGTACTTATGGCAGTGTGGCAGAGTTGTTACAAAGGCCTTGTTCAGATACAGAGATTCTCTAGCTTCCTCACACAGCATGGCATTTTGCCCTAGGATGTCATTGTATTTGATTGAATTCAGCCATTTTTAATATCCAAACTATCCTTCCAGCCATGTCTCTGGGAACATTTAGTCTCCACTAAATTCCTTGTTTCTGAAAGGCACTGGTCTAATCCTAATCAATATGACATTCAACAAATGCCATTTGATTTGTTTTTTCTCAATCACACCTGATGTATACTCATTTGTCAAAACCCATTCAGCTACCGTTTGTTAACAAAAAAAGAAAATCGTCTCTAAATGATGAATTTACTAATTGCTATGTAAACAGCTAATACGAAAGGATAAGGCCAGACCAAAATAACTTATTGTTACAACAGGACACACCATATGCACATAAATAACATACAATAGATGCTCCAGCCATAGAAACCATGAGCATAACACATCCAAACCTGTATTCCTAAAAATCACTTCAAGTTTTCTGTGACATATGGCCCTCTAAATGTAGCGTAATGCTGAGGAACTCTGTGACACTCAAGGAACTTCAGTTAATATGCATAACAGATGCCACAAATGACCCAGGATTGACAGAAATTGTGTCAATCAAGACTGACCTTAAGACACATGGCATCACAACAGCCGCTGTTTAAATTTCCAAATCTTATTATGGTTTATATCATGTGAACTTACTCTGTAATGAGTAATTACAGCTGAAAACACTGCAGATGTTTTCACATTAGAAACCTATTCTAGCGTATAGACATCTTAGATTTAAAAAATCTAATTCAAAGCTTTGAAAGACATTAGAGCATGCGCAGAAAACCTGTCAAGCACACATACCTTTTCTACCTAGCCAGACCCATGGCTAGTTCAATTTTTAATCCTTTTTTTAAGCTATGGCAGCCAAAGAAGAACTGGTACTAGAGTGACAGCAGTTGTTGCTTCAGGACCAGGAACCACTTGTATCAGGGGATGTGTTGTAATCAACAAGATCAACACAACAACAATGTGGTTGTAAGATAAATATCAATGTATCATTAGATTTTTTTTACTATATCATGATTAATATATATAGTTATATAGAACAGTTGCTGACTAAAGTAAAATAGTGAGGACCAAGGAATAAACATCCTACATTTAGGAATAATCATAAAGGGCCGAAACAACAATCCCAATCTATAGCAATCACTACGAGCAGCGCAAGTGCATTAGACCTGAGTTCCATGACGACTGAGTTTGGATGACAGTGTAGGCTTGCAAAGACAACAATCTCTATTAGCAAAATGTCTCGATTTATGGACACACAAGTAGGAAGAAGATTGAGTGTTCTTTGTGTACCTGGTTGATTGAAACTGTTGGATTAGGTTTCAAGTGGCATTTGTGGGTGGCTATTGCAGAGTCCGTGACATGTTGAAAAGCATAGCTCTTAGCAAATGTCATTCACTCAGACATGAAGTCTAACCAATGAGCTTGCAGCAATTCATCATCTGAAGCGTTTCTCTTACACCGCTCACATATTTACTTCATGGTCTGCAGTGAAGGAGAATGGACTCTTGTTCAGCACTGCCAAGGTGTGTGTCAGTGAGAGCCCAGCTCAGGTAGGTACCCACAGCTTTTCTGACTTAGAGCACATGGATTAGGAAAATGTCAAACAATGTAAAACTATCCCTATAGACAACCATCAGCATCAGGATACAACGGAGGAAAATGTCATTTTAGATCGCAACAAAAAGATTACATCCATATATTCCATAGCCACTATTCAAAGCTGTGATCAAAGGTTAGCTCAGATATAGAATTAGATATTAGATATGTATATAACATATGACTGGATTAAGGCTTCTGTGACCCAGTTCATTAAACGTGTTCTTTAAATCTACTGGTCCTCTTGCCCCAAGACTCCCAGGGGCAGATCTACAGGGGGCAACTACTGCTGTAGAGCGTTGCCTCTCCAGCTGCCCCCCCAACTTTTGTGTCCTTAAAATGTTTTAGTTATTTTTTTTCATTCATACATAAAATGACATATGTTTTCTTAGCAGAGAATAAAGTGTATTTGTGGATATTTTTATGACTGTTTACTTATTGGGAATTTTCACATACCTTACTGAGGGGGACGAGCATTTCCACCCTGTCTAAACCTCTTGCTAATCCCCTGCACCACATGTAAATGTTTTCTGCATCTGCCACTGGAGACTCCAGAAGGGAGCCAGAAAAGAAAAGACCCTTAATCCAAAAAAACAAAAGTAATTTGTTTTTATCAATTGCTACAGCACCTAATGCAGTTGCCCTGTAGGCAGAATGTAGAGGAGCAGATTGAGGGTTAAGCATAGGGGATTGGATTTTATCTGAGTTTATGGTTAATTTGGCTCCTAGTAAATGCAACACAATAAAAGTCAAATAAAGCACATACTTCAATATAATACAGTACAAGACGGAGTGGTGTAAACGCTAGTCACACTCTCTTTCAGCAACGCTTAAGACTCTCTGTTTAAATCTACTGAGAAAATGGAAATGGAACAAATGGATGGAAACATAATAAAGATGTTAGATTTGGTCAGTGACCCAGTGACTGGACCTTGAAGCTAACCCATCTTGAAAACACTGGTTTAATGAGTGTTAAATAGCTTTTCACTTATTAACACACACTGTGTTGCAAACACTCTGTTAGCAACCTGATAAACAAATACGCACTATTTCATGGCCCAGTTTGACCTATTATGCCTTCTCTACCTCACAGTACTTACTGTCTCACCAATAAAAGCCCAGATATAATTTTAAATATTTAAAGTGGATGTGAAATCCAATTAGCCACAGAAGTACATGTCATTATAAGGCTTAGGTATAATCTTCAAATGGTCAGACACATTACTTAATTTTCCCACTGAAGTGAAACAGATGTCAAAACATTGCCTAGGCCATATCTCCAACAAAGCTTAGACATACCAACACCTTAACACGAAATCATTTAATTTATTTATTTACATACATAAAAGTGCAGTAACTTTTCCTCAGTCATATTTTTGCTTTGGCAGTAAGTACACGTAGAACATTAGATGTTTGCCTAATAAAGTTTCTCTCTTTTCCCATGACAGAATGATGTTTACACATTTATTTAAAGTATGGGAAAGCTGCTCTTCCAGGATTTGTGGGGAAGTCCCTCTCTGGCTATATTGAGGTGTGCGTACAGACATACCAAAGCATCGGGGCATTTAATTCTGTCTACCCATTCAAATAAGTATTGTTGTATGCCAAGCCAGTCTTACACAAGTCATTTTTAATGGGTTGAGTGGAATGTCTCCAGTGTTACTGCGTGAGTAGCTTCTGTTCATCTGTGCTGAAAGGGACACTAGCTCATTACACACATGCATGCAAACAGAAACATTCACACACACACCCAACTTTGCACGCACAGATGCTGCAACGCATGCACTAAGACACACTCAACTGTCCTTGACATGCCCGGCAGCCTCACAGTTAAACTGAATTTGGCAGTGGTGAATGTGTCATCTTAATAGCTTAATGAAGATTAATTATATTTTATTTTGAAATATAATACTACTGAATAGCTTTTATAAGTTTTTTTTTTTTGCTTTGAGGTCGTTTCTACCAGGGTGGCTTCTGCATGTCTCCAACACTCACATTAAATGAGGCTGTTCAAATCAAACTTAAATCTCTATTATCTCAAATAGTCTGTCAATCAGTTGTGCAACGCTTCTTTGGTGGATTATGCATACATATACAAATTAATTTTATAAACAGGTAGATCTTTTCTCTTTAAATCCAGTCAACAAACATAAGGGAATGGAAATGCAGCAGCATGTTCAGGAAGTTGTCTCAGAAACATGCATTCAAAATGCTAAAATCAGCAAGGGGTAAACAACAGATTTAGGTTCAGTTAAGCAAAGTTTGCAGAGCAGACAGAAGAACACAGTTCAAAATCAGGCAAGTCCTCAGCACGAGAAGGGTTATTAATCTGGAACACGGCAACAGGCAGAGGGCAAAGTTACAGGAAAATGGGTGTGGTTCCCAAGTTCGCAAGAAGAGGTTTAGAGTATGAGAAGGTTCTGTAAAAAATGTGGCCACTGATAAGTTGCACACAGGCCAACCAACAGTATTGGAACAGCAAGATCAAGATCCACTTGTGTTTGCTGTACATGGGGAATATTTGCATTTAAGAATAAGAAATTTACTTATAGAAGACGTCACAGGAAATAGGCTTGTCCTTGGACTGTACGGAACACATTGAGGAGGACAGGAGCGTCAACAATAAAGTGCACAGGAAACCCACACATACAGATCAGTACTTGCTGTTTGACTCTCACCACCCTCTGGAACACAAACTGGGAGTGATCAGAACCCTATACCATCGGGCAGAAAATATTGCTGCTAGAACAGAGGGAAAGGAGAAGAAACACAAACATGTCAAGGAGCCACTGGCCTGGATATCCTGTAACTTTCTACTCCTTAATTCAGACAAGACTGACGTTATTCTATTTGGTCCCCAAGGTCTGAGAGACAAGCTATCCAATCAAATTGTCACCTTAGCTGATATTGCACTGGCCTTAAACACTACTTTGAGGAATCTTGGTGTTATCTTTGATCAAGATATCTCGTTTTACCATTACATAAAAGAAATCTCCAGAACTGCCTTCTTCCACCTCAGGAATATTTCTAAGATTAGGAGCATCCTGTCT
>JAUMTR010000013.1:17033882-17082467 GCA_032270685.1 Microctenopoma stevenorrisi | reverse complement strand
CCTCACACCGGCAGTCAATCTCGGCAAGACCTGCAAGAACAAACAAACACACAAACACGACCTCGCCTGCGCGGGTCACTGTTGCATTGGATGACGTCACACGCTCTGTAGTTTATTTTGACTAAGTTGCACATAATGTCTTTCTGTTGAGTAAGAATCCACAGGTGAAAATAGTCCCTAACAAATGAACTGCTCACTCAGACAGTACCCAGCTGTGATAGGGAATTACTTAAAGGGGTAATCCACAGATCTTTTTCATCACAAAGTATGTTTACAGATCTTGGGCAGTACAGTACTACTAACTATATAAAAAGTTGAATAAAATTACCAATGGCTTTAGGGGAGCCGTGTAAAGTGTGAAGATCAGTCTTATAAACCACTTTAGTCACTGTTGGTGTATGGAGAAATAAGTTAGACATAGACACCGGTAGTGTGCTCCTCCTTGACAAAGTCACAATTCAACATCAGAAAGAATGTTAATTATCTCCTATACTTTCTGAAGTTATACTTACAGAGATATTACACATTTAATTAGAAAACCTGCAGGTCAAAACCCTTGTAATATCACGTGGGTAAAGTCGAGAGAAGACTCTATACTGAAACCCCCACTCCCTGGCTAAGGTGAAACTGTTTGAATTGTGATTAGTCACCTTCCTCCCTGCATTTAGGACATGAAAAAAAGCTGTTTCATGGTTACAGCTCCCACAACAGCCAGGGGTTGAGTATGTGTTACTTTAAGGCTGCTTTGACAACACAGCTGAAAAACCAAACCACATTCTCTTTAGTATCGTCCGTTAACAGGGTTAGAGAGGAAGGGAGGTGTCTCTGTAGTTATTTACAACTATGTCATAGGTATCTCCATAGCAGCTATGCGCCCGTGGCAGACCAAAGAGGCAGTGCATGACAGAGAAGAATAACCAGGGGTGGATTGGACATCACTCATCAACCACAGGTATTCCTATTAATATCTTCCAATGATGTTGCTCTCAGCCAAGAGCAGTGGAACAGTGGAGACATGTCAGTCATTGATTGGTCTGTCCTCCAGTGGGTTTCAGGGAACGTAGCGCACAAGGTGCACCTGGAGGCAACACATGGATTTGTCTGACACAGTTTAGCTCAAGTTAAATTATCCAAGCTGAAGCATTGTGCAATTACTTTGTCCTCAGTATTAAAATCAAGCTTAAGAAACATCACATACAGAATGATACCACAATTAAGAGACAATTTAAAGTTGGGTACATAGACATAAAGACAAATAAACATATTACACTTTCATTGGGAAATATGTGATTATATTAATTCATATTGATAAGACTTACATTGTTATTATTACACTATTATATATTATATAGTATACACTATTATAACTTTGATGACATGAAAAAAATATTCAGATGCTGTCTTTGCTAGAATATTTTTACTGGTTCAACTAGGGGCAGTTAATTGTGATGCTCGATTTATGCTGTGTAAGGCATTCTTGTTTGGAGGAAGAAACAGGCAGGAACTTATTATATTATTCTGATTGGTACTGTATGACATTGATTTCAAATTATGTTTAAATCCACAATAAAAACCCAATGCCTGCAGAGCTGCAAGCCCCAGTCTGTTTGTCACCTACTCCAGGCAGGAAGAAACGTTGATGATTCACATTCCATCTGTAGACACATGGCAGTGTCAAATTAACGTTAGGTAATGACAGACTGTATACTGGTATGACAGCTACTGCCTCGGGGCTGTGAGTTGCTCAGGCTGATCGCTGGAACAGTTGGAACGTTGTTGGATGGATGATGGATGTTTGATGAGCTAAGTATCAACAACCTTTGCTAATTAGCATTCTTTGGCTCCTCCAGTTTGTTAGTTATACTGCAACAGTACAAACCAACTAATAATTTTATAATAAAGTCAATCTAAAATCCATCTATGCAAGTGTTCATAAAATCTGCTGTCCAAAAATCTTCAGCACCACCCTAAGTGCAAGTGTAGTTTCACACATATCTGATAGGGGAGCTAACGTAAGTACTGTACTCTGTCTGAAGGTCAACAGAAAGAGATCTGTTTCTAGTTACTTGTGTTCCTCTTCTTTCTTTTTATTTCCTTACATTTCGGAGGTCGTTGTCAGTCGTACAAGCATTTCACTGCATATTGTACTGTGTATGATTGTGCACATGACAAATAAAATCTGAATCTGAATCTGAATCTAGTGCCAACAGACCACTAAATGGCAATGGAGACAAAAGACGGTGACAACCACCTTGTGCTAATGTTCATCTTCCTTATTTTGTAAAGAATATACTACTCTACTCTCTACTAAAGCTTAGCAGTTCCATGTTCTCAACATGCTTGTGTGTCCCTGGTGTTTCATTAGTATCTGTTATTTATTCCATTCATTCTTTTTATTTTTTCATATTATCAGTATACAATTATAATACAGTTTTTGTTCTTCTGAAACGTGTATGATTTGTGCAACAGAACTTCTTCAAGGATACAGTTTCATTATGTCAAAAGGCATTCAATGAACATTGTTAGTCTCAAAAGCGTCTGGTAACATTTTCTCTTTTGTGCCTTCAGCTCAGTTGTCCATCAAACAAACCCAAAGGAATTGCTTTTGACATCATTTGTTGTTGTTATTGATTTTGTTTTCACCCGGAGGACACATTTTAAAGAAACTTGTGAAGAAAATGAAAATGAAAGCCAATGATGGACATGAACTATCAATGCTGTATGATTCCCGTATGATAGTGTTGAGAATAACAATGAATTATTCATGCTACTAGAAAAAAAAACTCACCGTAATTAAGAATTACCTTCGGCCAGTAGCACAAAATGTATTTAGATTAGTATTTAGAACCTGGCACGGAGAATACATAGCAAAAGTGTGTGTGTCTGTGTGTGTGTGGATTCTGACCACTATTACTTGCAGATACACAGAAACAGAAGAACAGGGAACGTGACGCACGTGTTTGTGGTAGATGTTTGGGCGTAAGTCTGTAAGAAACATGTAAGGAGGAGAAGGGAAGAGTTAACATGCACTGGTTCATGGCGCAAATCACTACACAGCTATAGTTACAGAGCGCCTCAGGCTGCGACTTGGCTGAATTCATATTGTTAGAGCTGTCAGTCACAGAGTGAACGTGCATGCTAACAGGCAGAAGCCAGGCCTTCCAAATAAAGATGAATGTTTTCTTGGCATCCATCCCAACAGCGGCTTGTAGCTGGTGTATTCTATGTGACCTGGGGACAGGCAGAGTGGTGACAGTGCCAAACTGGTTTTACATAATGTGTTTGGAAAGTGCTGCTATATCAAGAGATCACTTAATCAGTTTCATAGTTGGATGTTTCATAAATTAAGCACCAACCACTGCTAATTAGATGTTTTGGCCTCTATTGTGTGCTTAGCATAATTATTAGTACTACTAGTAGTGTTAGCAGTCCTTGAGCCTGCCTGTCACATTCTCTCAGTACCCTTTTCCATGTGCTTCTTCCATTGTACAGTGAGTTTCAACTTGATGGTGTGACTCTTATGGTGTGTACGACAGCAGCACTCTGTCAGGCCTAAGGCTGGTCTTTCCCTATGTATGAGATTCAGTCCAAGTCCAGGTATTAGCTTCCCAGTCGTAGCTGAGAATCTGTGTTGCAATCTTTACATTTTGGTGGACAACTTTCTAACCTAAGCTACCCCAGCAGTCTGCTGACAAACCTGACCTCCTAATCATGACTCCATTGATTCTACCTTGAACAGTGCAGACTGTATTGGCTGGAGATGACATTGCAGATTAAGTGGACTAAGAAATCCATACACTATTGGATCTACCCATCCAAGGTTAGTACATTTTTACTCCACTACTTGCTACCACTGTGCACATGCACCTTGCTCTATCATTCCTACTGCTTTGCTGGCCCTTTCCTACTCAGCCACTGCTCTTATGTTGTTCGCAGTGAGTTGCCACCTTTCATTCCTCTTAACCTTAACATTAACAGTGGCTTTAGATGGAACCCCGACATCTCCCACCAGCCATAACATCAGTGCACGTAATATTCTAGACTTTTCCTGTTCTAATGCTGAGTCTGTCTTCTACTTCCAGCTGGTCTTTACTACCATTGCACCTGCTGGCCATGCTGGGTCAGCGGACCCGTGATCCTGTCGTAATTTTATGGCCTGTAAAACCCTGAATTGCTCCTTGATAATAGAGGGCAGGGCAGAAAGCGGGTGTCTCAGTTACTGTGTGTTTCCATAAAGGCCAATATTGCTCAAACCCCTCAGGAGCACCAGCAATCTCCTGATTGGGAACTCCAGTTATTAAATGTAAGTATGAGATGAGTTACCTTGTATTTGTCATCTTTATTCAATTAGGGCTACCACACATTTCTGTAATCCCCTAATGCACTGCACTCTGATTATTACAATATGATACAAAAGCAGACTCGAAAATCACAAGCCATGAAAAAACATGGTGCGTACATTGTGCGCCAACATACAAAAAAATACACTAGACCAGTTCCTTTACTAGATCTAGTTTCTTTTGGAGGCAGAACACATCGTGTGGTTTACATGCAAAAAAAATCACTAATGACAAATCTTTTGTGTGTGTATATTTCTTGTGACAGAACAAAAAGTGAAAGGTGCTTTTCATAGACATTGCAATTTTTGCTCAAAAACATTTTGGGTGAGGAAATGGGCGGATGTCATCTGGACGGGGGTGGGGGTGTGGGGGGAGGGGAAAACAGAGGTAAATAACAGAAAACAAAGCTAACTTCAGGTAAAGCTGGTTGCTGCCTGGTTCTTATGACTAAACACTGGAATATTTCTTTAGAATCTTCCACAGTCTCTTGTATGTCACTGCAACATTTGACCAGTAGTGCACAGTATGTCAAATTCTCATGATAAAATCATCTTTATTTATTAAGTGTGTGCTGGCCCTAAGTTCGGTTTCTCTGTTCTGTGTCACTGTACGTGTTCATGTCTCATGACAGCTACAGTAAATCAGTGGTCTGCACCTCTGTATCATATATTCTTCTGCCAGCATTCTACCAGCTATAATGCAAAACAATTTACAAACCATTAGAGAGGATATGGTGGATAAGTTGTAAACCATGCCGTTATGTGTGACTAGATTTAACAGGTTTTAAGCGGACATTGCAGATACACTGATAAGGAGAATAGAGAATACAGTACATGTGTTTCTGGTAGATGTGTGGGTGTGAGTCTGTAAGACAGACACAAGACAGAGAAGTAGCAAAGAGAAGGGAAGAGTTGATATACTTTGGTCATGGGCCAAATCACTACACAGCTATAGTTACAGAGTGCCTCAGGCTGCGACTTGGCTGAATCCATATTGTTAGAGCTGTCAGTCACAGAGTGAACGTGCATGCTAACAGGCAGAAGCCAGGCCTTCCAAATAAAGATGGATGTTTTCTTGGCATCCATCCCAACAGCGGTTTTAAGCTGGTGTGTCCTCTATCACCTGGGACAGACAGGATAAAGACAGTACCAAACTGGCTTTACGTGATGTGTTTGAAAAGTAGTGCAATATCTGGGTATTTTTATGTAGTTACACTGGATATGAGGTGCATTGCAATTATGAAATCGGATTGTATGTAGTCGACTGCGCTGATCACCTCAACATTTACTGAGATATTGAAAATCTATTCTCCTTTTTGTATGAATGTCAATCTATTTACCAATGTTTGTGTGTGGTATAATGTCATGTAAAGAAATTATTACACGTGTCCATTATTGATATAATTTCCCTATGTATGATTCAACTGTCCAAAGGTTGGGAGTAAAAACTATAAACCTGCATACACGAAACATTGGCATTATTATTTTTACAAAAGCCAGGAAAGCTCTTAATTTTTAGAACCCTCACTTACAAATGTTTTGACATACATAAGCTCTACCCAAGAGCTTTACAGAATATTTATCCCACTTTGCCACAAAAGTGCTACATCTCAACTTGTTAAGACCTGTCTAATATTGACAACCACTCTCTCTCTCTCCCTCTCTATTTTTGTCCTGCCTTAAAAACATAAAAGGCACCTGCTGCAGGTGCTGTTTGACAAGTGCAACTAGTCTGAGCCATTCATTGCTCAGTGTCTCAGACTTGAGAAAGCCCTCTGGAATGGAAGGGTGAAACGTTGTCAAGAAACCAAACGAGTCCAGTTGTTATTGGATAAACCTTTTTGAGACAACCATGAACTGGATGATTGAGAACCTTCACAGATATTGCTCAGTGTGTTTTTACAAGATCACAAATTTCCCCTAAGCTCCCTTGTTTTGTTGTGTTTCTGTTTAAATCACTGTGTGTGCGGAGCACCGTGCTGATGCTCACAGGCTCTCAAATGAAAGCAGTATAGATAGATATAGATAAATAATGTGTAGGGGATGTTTTAATCTTCTTTGTGTGTCATCTAACAGGTATAATTGCTCCATATGATGTAATTGTAAGCGATGTAGTGATTTAACTGTTGAACATTCGGCGTGAATGTTACAAATGCTGCCTGGTGTACAGTATAAGCATCGCACACTGTCTTGACAGATGGATAGCCAGGTAACAACAGTCAACTAAGAGGTCCGCTTGTTTTAGCTTGTGTTTTTTCAGCTGGACAGCTGCAGTGTAACTTAACCTCAATGCACCTGGAATCATTCACCAATTCAAGGATCCCCAGGGTACGACTATTTTGACCTAACGGAAACCAGGCACTCATGGGATAGACAGACATTGTGGTGTCAGGCGATGCACTGGGCACAGATTTCACGTTAAATTTAAACTATTTTTTTCACATATTTCCACCATGAGTTTGGATAAGCATTTACACTGCATTGTTGACTTGCACTGAAATGACTCTGGAGATGACAGGGTTATGTTTTGTCACTGAGAACTTAGACAAAATAATTTTTGTCCACGTACAAAATATTCCACATTTGATCAAAATTTTTCCCTGGGAAATAATTAAAGAGTTGTTTTGAATGCTGCGTGTGGGTTGTGTCTTTCTATGTCAATTATCTTAAAACAATAACACACCATGTGGAAAACAGATCAAGTTAGAAACATGTGTGACAGTAGCAGTGTTATTTCAGTATTATTTCCACAACCAATCAGGAAAAACACATCATATTGTGTTTGGTAAAGCAATACCTTCAAATACCTGCATAACAAAACAAAAATTATCAAGACAAGCACCACTGAGTCAAGAAGTAGTTTAACTGTGATAACAAATGATAAAGGCTACGACAAAGACATTTAGCACGGGGAAAATATCTCTTTAGAAAAATCTTTGCTGTTACTGTCATGACATTAGGAGATTTAACTGTCACATTCAGTGATCAAATAATTTGCAATAATATATTATTTTTTAATCTGTAAACTAAACAGGAGGTAACAGTGATGACAGTAAAGCATTGTCCTGTATATTAAAGAGAATAAATCTCATATTTATACTAAATTGAATGGCTTGTATGAACTTGATTTCTCATTATCTGTTGGATATGACAGGCCTAATGAGCTGTTCCACTGGTGTCTATTTCTCTTCCTCTCCTGGGGCGTTAATGCTGCTATAACATGTTTTTTCACAATGCGGAAAATGTTGTAATCAAAAACAGAACCTACAGATCTCCAGGTTTATAGTGGTGAAAAGAGAGAGATATATGGAAACATGAGCAAAAATCCTTGAGAATGATTGGGCAAAAAACGACATTTTCATTTCACAGCCCAGCACAGGTTTGACTGTGCTGCCAACCTCTGGCAACTTTTACCTTCCAACTCCTGTGATGGACTGTCACTGGGTACAAGATGACAAATTAACACTAGCGTGATGTATCATAATTAATTTGTCAGCTCTCATCATGCAAAATGATTTCCCTCCCACACACAACAGAAGCATCATCAACATAATAAATCAAACAGAAAATGATTCATTGGAAGCCAATTAGTAATAAGGGTTAGCATCAATGACTGGAAAAAGATGATAAATGGCAGCTTTTCTTTTTGGTTTTGGTTGAACATTTCCAACGAACTATTGCACAAAATATTGCGTGTTCAACACACAAAAGCTATTACACTGCACATGACAATTTATGCATGTAATTTCATTTTGAAAAAGGCAAACCTTAATTTTAATTGCCACTGCTACACTGGTTCCTTTAGGGTTTGTCATTTTGGGAAATGTTATGTGTTCTGGAAAAGGCGAAGACTAATGGGCACAGCATTGCACTAGCAGTGCAAAAATAATTCCACGTTCAGAAATCTGAAACATATTGTATGTGACAGTGAAGGGAGTATAACTTTCCGTTAAGCACTCCCATGAGCCTTTTCTCACTGTAGATGTATTTAAAGCTACCACTGCCCCTTTGGGAACACACATGGTGCTTGTCAAATAATTCTTTTTTTTTTTTTTTTGTCAAGCCCATTTACCTAAGTTTGTCATCTGAGATAATTTCTGTTGAGAGATATGCTTTTAGGGAGGTGGGGTGGGGGGTTCATGGGTCATCCTATCACCACCACCACCCTTCTCCATAATGACAGGTGCACAGTTGACCTTTCTCTGTACAATTTAGGATCAGATTGCCGTGCTCCAGCTCTGTATATTTGCACTATGTGTTTAACCCTGTTAACCAGTTCTATCACATTTTGGTTTTGCATTACACCAACTGCAGCAGATATACAATGGTGTCCTTTACTTAAAGATTAGGGAGCTGTTTAAGCAATTTACCTCAAGCTCATTTTATTCATACACATGCACAAGGCGGTCTTTACTGTGTAAGCAATGACTGTGGTTCACCACAATTGTGTGACATGATCTTTATACTGCAGAGAAATTGGGAACTTACAGCACACTTTCTTTATTTCTAATCCTAATTGGATGTTTCCCTTTGTTTAAAATATCCACCAAAAAACACAGCACTACCTAGAATTAGAAGTAAAAATCACAACTAAACTCTGCCAATATGAGCTCACTAAAAATATCCCTTGAGCATGTATAAATAGCTTCCACTGCCCGTCTCTCCAGGGCTTTATGGCTGTTTATTCTTAACTGTTTACAAAAGTAGTGTGCAGAAACAGCCAAGCATTGCCATTTAATTAGGAGTCCATTTCATGGCCGTCTGACATCCTGATAAAAACTCTCCAAATAAATAGCCAGAATGTCTCCAGGAGGCTGACTGTGTAATTGAGGTTTCTTGAATGCAACCCCACTTGGCAAAGGCACCCATCTCAGCTTTACCCTGTCTGTAGCCCTCTTTCACACACACACACACATACATTCACACAGACACACTGGACATGAGAGTATAGACAGAGATCAGAGAGACTATCATATATATCTTAAGGTCAAGATACATATTTTGCTAGAACCCACTAGATCCAATGGGGAAAGCAGCTTCTCCAGCCTCTGATTTTCTCATCAAAGATTCTTTCACCATGTTGTGAAAGAAACTTGGTCTCAAATTTCCTTACATGAGGTTTGTAGTTGCCAAGGTTTTCTTTAGAAAATGTACATACACATGCCACCATAGTGAAAATACACTTTAGGTTTCACTCAGCCTTTACTTAGATTCCACAAAATGTACAAATTCTACATTGTGTGACAACCTGGAGTTGCCTGTTTCCATCTTTCATCATCTAGGCAAGTACAATGCAACAGATTGTTTTTGTTTTGTATCAGCTTTTCACAGAAAACTGTGAGCCCACATGTTTTTGGTTGTATCAAAGGTACATAAGTATAAACATATAGTTGTGAGAAAAAGCCTAAAACATGGATTCTTTTAGTTCTAACTGCAAACACAAAGGTCTAAGAACATTAACTGTGTTATTTTGGATATCACTAAAACTCTGAAAGATAACTTTGGGCTTTGTTACAAATCACTCTTTTCTTGTTGTTTTGTATTCGATCTTTCTCCTGTGTCTTCTTCAGCAGGTGATATCCATGTCCAGTTAGCACAATGTTTTCTGAATCCTTTTGGATAATTGTTGCACAATTAAATTGTTCCTGGTTACTATCGTTCTGATGCACTCCTCTGTAATTCTCCGTAAACTGCCACAGGAAATGTTTCGGTAGATCTCTGAATTTTTTCTGCTGCTACCATTGTGAGTTATATCATCAGTTAAGATTGGCAAGCCTGTTCCAGAACCAGTAATGCGAGCCCAAGCCATGAGCCTGTGTGGTTTGGATCATGTGCAGATCCTCTCTTCCTCCACACTTTAGTCTTTCCATCACTATGGTAGAGGTTAATCTTGCTCTCATCAGCCCATAAAGCTTTGTTCCAGAATGTTTGTGGCTCATCTCTTTCCTTTTTTCTTTTCCAAATTCTTGCCTGGGTTTCCGATTCTTTCTGCTCATGAGGGGTTTTCATCATGTGTTATGGTCTCTTTATTTCTGCTCAGAAAATCTTCATCAAATGGTGGACTGTGATACCTTCAGAATGAATATTCTACCTTATAACATACACTGGGACTGTGTAGTGATCATAATGGGTGCAGCAGCAGTGAGAGGCTAGTTAAATTCTCTGGGCTTAGGCAATGCCAGCATCCTTTGCATTCCAGTTAGTGTAATTAATGACTATTTCACAACGTTTCATGCTATTCCAGTACGTGTAAAGTCAAAATATGTAGCAATAGCCTGGAATAAACATGAAAGATGAAGAAAGCGTTGTAGAAAGCTAAGGGATTCATGACATTTTCTTTTTTTTCTAAAGCTCGTTTTGGAAATTGGGAAGAAATTATGTGGATTGGGTGTTAGAGTGTCTAGACTCATACAGTTTATTACCCTCCTTGCAAGTTAAAGCAGCCAGTGAGTTAGTTATGTTGTCATAACATTATGTTTAACACTCCTGAATTTTAGAAAACTTGCTAATTAATTAGGTAGCATCTATCGTTATTTAAGTGAATGTAATTGTCCAGTTAGTGTCTTATAGTTTTACTAAGCAGTGAGCTGCTTGACTGCATGTACTCCGTTGAAGTAAAGACAGGCCAAATGTACTATAGTAAAAAGTAAATGACTGAAAACACAGACAGTGTATTTTTCATGTCAATTTGATATTTTAAAGCAGTGCTTTGGTTTATACTATTGATATGTGGTTATACTGAATCTGAAAACTGACTGAATAATTTATCTTGAAATGGACTCAAAACAAATGAAACACAAAAAAACCTTATTAACATGTAATATAATACTGTAATTCATAAAACAAAATTGTTTTCAGTGGAAAAATGGATGGTGTTCACTTCAGACATGAACAATAACCTATGATATCTTGTACAAACACAAACAGGTGAATTAAGAAAAGTGAAAGAGAAAGAAAGAGGATGGTAGAGTAAAACATAGTAGGATGGAAAGAAAGAGGGACTGCAGCTCTGAATCAGAGGTATTATATTCAGCCTAGTCTTGACAGAGATTTCTTCAGCTTGAATAGACCCATTGTTTGGCCTCCATGACACAGGCCATTTCATTACAGAATAAGCCCAAGCACAAGGAGTCTATGGAGGTTGCAATTTAACTACCCAACACCCCCCCTCAGTCCCGTCAAAGAGCTTCATTCTCTATCCCTCAGGGCTACCTGCATGAGTAGAAAGACAGCCATACGGGCGACGCATTCAAAAAAACAAACAGGCACCCTCCATCACAGCACTAGACAGATAATGTGTCTTTCAGTGAAAAGATATAGGTAACTTAATAGTCCCTGATGTAATATGCCATGTCTCTCCTGTGATTTAGGAACCATCAGCAGATGGTTAAAACCATCACAGTCTCACCATTTCTGTGTTTTTTACTCAAACATAAGTCACTTAGTGAGACATTCACCCCATGCTAAAACAACATGGTAGCCTGTTCGCAGTAGTTTCCTGTTCAAGTCAATGAGAACAGATGTGTTTTGTATCTGTGAATCTAGCACTAAACTACAGAAGGACGTTCGATGGAAGATTTTAAACTGTAAACCTTCATGGCAAATTCATCAGTTTCATCAATCACTCTGGTCAGCAGATTTAAGTATCCACACAAAAATGCTTCATGTAAGTGTGAAGCCAACAGATACAGAATTGTGTCTAAAAATGCAACATGCAGCAGCTTGGTGTGTAAATAACATGGTTATGGTTAACCACTACTACAGATACTGGGATAACACTGAAAACCAGTGGCCTTGTAGACCATGGGATAAGCATCAGAAAGGGATGCAGAAGATGGCAGAATCAAATCCCAGCCCATTCGTCATACCAGTGTCATTGAGCAAGACCCTCACACAAGCCACTTTATATTTATCCCACCTGGCAACTCAAATACAGCATCAAAATAAAAACAAAATGAGCTCAAATCTATTCTACAAGCAATTAAGAGTCACCGATCATCCCCTAATGCCTCCCAATGCTAAGGTGGCAATGCTAAGCACTCCCACAACAAGAATCCACAGTTCCTGCTCTGTGCCAAAAAATCCCAAAGGCACAAATACACCTGACAATTGTTTTGTTGTACTTTTTAGCTCAAATTGCTTTGAATGTAAACTATTGATACATCTATAACATAAACATTGTTGCTGTCAGTTGTCAAGCACCTTTGTTGTGTTTGGAGAATAGAAATGAATGCTATTTAGTTGGGCACCCTTCTAGCAGGCCACTTAATCTCCATGGCCATTGCTTAAATTGTGACTTGACAGTTTAGTACATCAGCACTATGGACAGCGCTACACTAGCTAGCAACGTAGTACCAGCATGGCGGCATCTCCTTTCAGAGCAGGCTATTAAATTCATCATTTATTGGCAACAGTGCATTTCCCTTAGAACAGTCTAACCGGAAAACTATCTAGAGGTACCTGCTCAGGTTTATCCCCCTGGCTCATTTCGTATTGTAACAGTTGGTGGAAATACTGACTTGTCGTGGTAGGTCCCAGCTAGTCTTCAGGCGTCATGCAGCTGCTAAAGGTTGAGCTGAAGCTAATAGGAAGCTTTGGTGGTGGGTGTAAGTGGTTATTTCTAAAATGTATATCTCACTTTTAAAGTTACTACAGTTGTTAGCCTGCAGCACAAAGATACAGCCTAGTGGTCATTGCCAAAACAGTGCAGAACGCGGGCCACAAATACTGCTGAAGCCTCATGTTGTATTTGGTTGAACTTTAAAATGCATTTTTGCATGAAACCAACACTCTAGACTGTAGCCATTATTTTTTCAGCAGCCTATAGCGCTGTGCCGACAAGAAAAAAGCCTTTTGCCAATAGTATATCAGTATTATATGTATATATATTTTTACTATGCAGGTTATATTCGTCATTTTTCTAACTTCAGAGTACTACAGCAAACCTGGCTTTCACTCTGAGCCATTAACACTTACTTTGTACTATAAAGTTTATTAACTTTGTGTTAATAATTATAAACACAGCATTTTCCATCTGGGTTCATTGACATGTTTCGCTGTGTGCTGTTGCTGTTCTGTTCTCAGTTACAGCACGGTGGCAATGAACTCTGTTTTTTTTAAGCTATGAGGTTTTAGCATTATGTCCCTGTTCTGAAGAAGCACTCCTAGGCTAAGTTTGTGCTCATGTCTATCTACTATTTCCTCTTCAACTTCTTTACTCTGGGCTCCTCTCCCCTGCCCACCCCCTCCCTTCCCTGTGCGGTTTCTCCAACCTCCATCTGAACTCCTGTGTTATTGGAAACACCCCTCTAATACTCAGGCTAGCCACGATGTAAAGATGATAGGTTGTGCTTTGTTTAAATATCCATTTCCAATCGCAGGTCATGATTTCTGATGGGAACCTGAGATGATGGGTTTGCAGCATTATACTGCCATAAAGGAAAAAGTAGGTTGGGGAGTAATAGTATATAGGAAGAAAGAAGGCGAGACAAGCAGTGACAGTGGTCTGCACAGTATCTGTAACTATTAAGTAACCAGAGGAAAGAGAATGCTGACACTGGAAAGTGTCAAGTAAGTAGAAACTGGAAGAAAAAGTTCATTAAATGGATTAAAAGTGCGTAGCACAAGAGGCCTAATCAGTCCGTAGCAGATAGGGAACAAATGAAGCATTTCATAGAATTTGGACTAGAAAAGTAAGAATAATTGTGGGGTGAAAATATCAACAGGTGACTTACAGGTAAAAATAACAAGGTGCTGTTTGAAAAAGTTGTATTTTACTCATACAGTGTCACTATTAGGACCAGGATGGTGACTGGATTCAGACAGTACCATCAAACATGAGGCACAAAGATATGGTGGAGGTGTGCAGAGTTTTGCCTACGTCAGAGAAGTAGATATGTGGCCCATTTAATAACATGTTTACCAGGGTCTCCACTGTGGCTCTGGTTCAAGTTTTTAAAGTGAAAGTCTGTCTTTAGAGTCTTTTAACGTGAAACCAAACTGGAACACACGGTACATACATATCCATCATGTCCTTCATGACTCGTGGTGTTTTTTACTGGATTCCTGAATTCACAGGTGCTTTCAGAACTCTTTATATTCCCACAACAAAATAAAGCTTCCTAATCAAGTGAAGCCAATAAATAAACCACATATAAAATAAGAGCGGGAAAATCTTTACTTTACTTTGCCTGGCAGACGCTTTTATCCAAAGCAACTTACAGGGAGCTAGCGCTGGGTGTCTGGGTCAGGGACACATCTGGTAGGAGATGGACCAGGAGTCCGATGGGACTCGAACCCACCACCTTCTGCATCCCAGTCTTACGCTAAACCCATTGAGCTACCAGGCCGCTCGCTCTAAATCTCTCTCTGTACTGCAGATTTCTCACAAACTACACTAGACAAGGTGTCTATACACTAGATATTCTGTGCAGACAAGTTTTTAATTTCTCTGAATATAATTAAATATCCCCCAAGGAAGGTCTGGAGTAATGGTCCTATTATTTCTAAGCTGATATGGTCCCTGCCTGCAACATAGTTTAGCGTGATTGGTTTGGTGGTGGGTCAAGTTTGGTCTGGGGGGTCATATCTATGGAGGGACACACAGATGTCTAGTACAGGACAGAGGATTGCACCCTGGCTGCTTTTAGATGTTGTGATAAAATCATTAGACCCAATGTTAGACCCTTTGCTGGTGCAGTGCATCCTGGGTTTCTCCCGGTGTGTGATTTTTCCCGCCCTAATGTGGCAAGACTTTGCTGGCAGTTCCTGGAGGTTAAAGGAATTAATACCATTGCCTGGCCACCACGCTCACATGACCAAAATCCAACAGAACATATCTGGGACATCATGTTTAAGTCTATCCAACACACCCAGGTTGTACCTCAGAGCTCAGTGATGCCCTGGTCAGGATCTGGGAGGTGAAACCCCAGGACACCATCTGTACTCTCATAGGGAACATGCCCCAACATTGTCAGGCATGCATGCAAGCAATTAGAAACCATACAAACTACTGAAAATCATTCCGAGTTGCTGCAGTAACATTGCATATCAGTATGGATATTCCTCCTTTTTTCCAATTGAGATGTGATGTGTTTTGCAAGTGTTCCTTTAATTTTTTTTATGCCCAGGTACATTAAATTGATTTTATTGACCTAAACCTCTATAACGCTTTAAAATGTTATTCTTTATCAAGGTGTTGCCATTAAACGCTTCTTGGGTGGTGCAGGCACATTTCCACACATCCCAATTCATAATCTTCTTACGGTGAATGCTTTGAGTTGGCTGAACATACCCATAGAAATCGGTAGATACAATGCTCAGATCAAATGTAATGTTGCAAGTTGTCCCCATCAGCTGAGGACTAAGAATAATATGTTACAGAGTACAATGTGTACTGTCAGCAAGTCTAACAGAGGATTTATCTCAGTGCGGGTGTCATATGTCAGTGAACAACAGTAAGAACAGAAGGAGGTGCCTGAAAGCTGAAATCCTGACACTGAAGCCTGACGTTTTGTGCTTTTGTTCTGGTACACTTCATTGCTGCACTGGAATGTCATGACATCAAATTATGTCATTTGGCATTACAGATTTGAATACAAACCCTTGTGGGTGGTTTTACTTTTTGTGAAAATGAGGGTCTCTCCCCTGTGGGGTGTTCTTGATATTTAACATTTTGTGTGTGTAGTGTGTCATTCTATAAGTACTTGTAAAGGCAAAAAACTGGAAGATTTAAGCTGAACTACAACATGCAGAGTCTTGGTTACAACTGAAACTCTAGCAATCACTTTTTGTTTGAGCTACATCTTAAAGGCAGATTAGATTAGGTAAAATAAAAGTACTCAAGTAAGCTAAAGACGGTGGAGTGTAACATGAAAGGCATCTTTCATTATTTTTTTAAATGACAAAGCATCTTGGACCACCCACAGTATCAGATGGGGAATGAATAGCTCATGCGCAAGAGGCAGCCGGCCCATCACGCCCTGAAACAGATGAGCTACACTGTTTGATCAGGGGACCATAGCCAATCGGCATAAATGATGACGAACTAGATAGAAAATTACCATAAGCATTAATCTCAATGAACATCAAATGCCTTGACCAGACTTCAAAACACATTCACTGCCCAAAGACGTGATATAGCGGAACACAACAGTACAGGTGTCAAGGTAAACTGCTTATGTACTTGGTGGCAAAATCTAAAGGAAAAAAAAGAATCTCCCTTACAAGTATTGTTTTAAACAGATCTGGTGAGTTCTGAGAAGAAACAAAACAGTTTCTGTCTCTGGAATGTAAGATTAGTTGGCTGAGGCTGCAGGGATTACGTGATGTGCTTTATCCATGGGTCATTTACTTTGACTCCCCCCTGACGCACTGACTCTTCAGTATGAGTAAGCTTATTTTGAGGACCAGAGGGAAACATTACAGTATAAAGAGTGAGATATCATGCATGATGTGTTATGTTGCATGTCATTGAATCTCATTTGAAAATCCTTTCCAGATTATTTGCCAGGGTTTGAACTACGAAATTATTTTGTTTACCTGAGACGTTGTGTGCATCATAAAATTAAGAAAACTTAATAATTAATACATTTATTTGTGTTTTTAGTGATATAAATAAGCGGAAGGGAACTGTCATTAAGTGCCTTTGAGGAAGGCGCTTAACCTGTGGCTGCTTCAACTTTGCCTGAGCTCGTTCTTCAGCAAATACTTCATATTTATTCTGATTCTGATTCTGATTTAGAGTTGCACTTCCGAATACATCAATCTTACAGGCTACCGCCATTACACTTTCTTTGGACAACTCTGTATTACGTTTGAAATAAATACACTTTATGTTAGGTAACAGGGAAGTTTTTCCAATACCACATAATCGAAAAAGAACTTTTCAGCATATTCCACATACCCAATAGTCCATTTGGGGATCGCTTAAAATATGTATGTGTACTTTATGTACAAACTTTTTTGTATCATATTCAGTGGTTGCCATGTGTCCCTTCATGCACCATCGACAAAGATATGTAGGTATTAGAAAAACATTACACCCCAATATAATGTGAGGTACATGTTAAAAATACTGTATTGCTATCTTGTTTTAATAATGTCACATCATCTAACAAACACCAATTCAGCGCACACATCATGAAGTGATTAGTTGAGAGTCACCTGTTGCTGGTTAAAACAGAAGGTGCGGTCGAAAGCAGAATTCTTTTTAAGTTATCTCACTCTGTTTTATCTCCTGGTTGCCAGGGTGGGTCTCAGTCTTATCATTCCATTAAACTGTCCCAAAGTCTGTGCTGAATATTTCTCATGGAAACCTGCAGCTGAAATTATCAGGTGGCTTAGTCAGTGTTAAGGAGGCTTTTGGGGGGCTGAGAGGAGGGCAAGGCCTAAATTATGCCACTAAATCTTTCAAGTTCAAGTTCCCGCTGAGAGCCTGGCTGTAAGACTGGGGGAGCATTTTCGGAACCACTCCAGGGAATTCTGCATGCACAATTTGTCTTTGTAACAGGAGAGCTGGCAAGACCCTCGGCTTAAAGATGTCATGACCGGACCAACTTAGCACGCAGCCGAAGTGCTTATTATGCATTGTATACTCAATCCTGACACAGGGGAGCTTGGCGTGGCTCACATCCCGGTGATCAGATTCAAGCTTTTTCTCACCGCAACAGTTTGTAAGAGACCTGGTGAATTTCCACAAACCTCGGCATGAACTCTACCACTCAACCATGAGAGACTCCTCATTTTGGGAGAGGCCCGAGTCTGATAAACACAGGGGAAGAAAGAAAGAAGAAAAAAACGACAGGAAAATGGAAAACATGGCTGGCACGTCCACCAGGTTTATTTGAGGCCGTGACAGTGAGCCCTTGGAAAAGAGATGGCATGTAAAGCTGGGTACACAGATGGGCAGAGGGTACACAAAAGGGGTCGTGACAAGTAGACATGGCATTTCAAAGCCTGCTTGCTTCTTCTCTGGAGTCTGGAAGATAAAGGAAGAAAAATCGGATTATTTTACTCCCCATATCCCTGAACTCAGCAGGGCAGTGAGTGAAGACAGTGCCTGGGAACAATTTGTCCAGCCATTATCTCCATCCATTAAGGATGAGAAATGCAGGCCACGCTCCTGGTTTGATGTTCCATCATGAAGATGAAAAGAGAATTTCTGCAGTGCATAGTTCTTTCTTTCTGTATTTTACGTACTGATAACATGTCTCATCTTTCATTCAGGGGCCAAATGCCTCCACTCCATGTGCTTCATGTGTGTTTGCATGCAGACATTTTCAGTTTCAGTTCCACACCACAAGAAAATCAAGCCACAATAGACCGGCAGGTCTTTGTTGTTAATGACTCATAAATTGTTATTTCATATATAACAACCATAGTATAATGGTAGCAAAGTATTCTTTATTGCTGTTGTTTCAAACTATTTGGAACAATTTTAAGCCTTGCGTCTTTTGATTCTAAATGTTTTTCTCATTTCGCAGAGACATGCAGGAAGCCACAGCTGAGTAGCTGCGAGCGACATGCAGAGTGGCTGTCTAACTAGGGTTTGGTATTACACCAAGTCAAAGAGATGTTAATGCATGATGGAAAAATTAAAAAAGCCACTTTGTTGTAACACTTTCTAAATGGCTGTTGCTGTGACTTAAACAGAGCTGAGCCTTCATTCTTTGTGTGTGGCTATTTTCAGAGTTTGAACTACTTTATTCATCTCCATTATGAAACTAAAGTTGGACTGCTGTAAATACAGCAAATGATGGCACTACCACGGGGTTTCACTATCTTGTCCAGGGACACCTCAACATATTTATGAGGTGCATTACATATGAAGCAATTTTCCCCTGGGACTGGTTTTGTTCTGTCCTCGGCACAGTTTTATACCCCACTAGGAATGTAGCAGAGCGGATTGATGTGGTCCTGCTGGGTGTCTGGCTCCATCCCCTACCACACACCTGGTAGGGGATGGACAAGGAGTGAGAGGGGGTTTTGAACCTGCCTCCATCTGCATCCCAGTCTGACACTTAACTCATTGAGCTACCAGGACACACTAAGTTCACATCTTAAGCAGTGCAAAACATCAAAAGCATGAACTGAGTGTTTTTAAAATGTCTGTGTATAAAATGCCCTCTTTAAGTTTGGGACATCCCAGAAGATCTGTTCTGGTGAAAACGAAACATTGAAATCTCATCCCCCAGCAACACAACCCAATCTACAATCCCAAACTATCCCATAGAAAGAGCCAATGGACGGCACTACATTCATAGAATCAAATGCAGCTCCACTTCCTCTCTCAGGATTCTCTCAGGAAGTCGGTGCCTTTGTAGCCTTAGGGCTGTCTCAGTACAACGTGGCAGCTAAAGGCCAAGACTTTGATGTACTGGAAGTTTACTTGACCTCTATATACAGCTTAATAAATCCGCAATAGAAAGCTGGGAAAACTGACTAAGGAGTGGAATGGATAGACAGCTTGTTTTATATCAACGCCACATATATATTTTTATATTACACAGTGGTTAAAAACTAAAGCTCTAAACTAAAAAGCTGGTTCAGTGGATGCTGTATAGGAAAACCCACCACATAAACTTAGACCATCATGGGTCAGTCATACTGTCTGACTTTTACAGACAGCACTGAACTACTGGGAAATTAATGTTGCAACAGGTTGTATTGACAGTACTTCAAGCTCTGTTAGCCAGTGTATGAGGTACATTTAATGTGGAGTCTCTGATGTCATTAGCACTGAGGTGAGCTCTGTCTCCTAAAGATCTGTAATTTATGTGTTTATTACAGACGAGAAAAACACCTTGTGAAATGTGTGTGTTTGGCCGGGGTAAGCCTGATTTAAGGTGTGTCAAACCGACCTGTATGACTGGTCATTTCTACATCAGACAAAACTGTGAGTCATTTCTGCTCTCCAGGAAACACTTAATGTTTAACATTTATCTCTGTCAAAATGCCTCTACTTCACCTAAGTCAAAATAAGCTTGTTTTCAAAATCCTGAGCCAATTTCTTTATGATTCTCTTTATTTAAGCAAAGTCATACAAGGAATCTGAGAATCAAATGTTTGCTTTAAAAGTCTAATATATAAATACAATACTGCTTATTCAAGCAATCTGATGGCCAGATAGCCACAAACCATCATCATGGGAAAAAAATGATTTTAACTGTCGGCTTCAGAAAAGCCATAGGTAAGCCTGTATTTATTGTAGGTGCACCTAATGATACATGAAATAATATGACTTTAACCAGCAAACATTACAAAACAGTTAAACACAAAGACTCCATATGTGCAGTTGTTCCTGAGACATAGTCTTAATGTGTCAAGATACTTTGCCAGAACATATGATATAGTAAATACATCTCCAATACAGAAAAAAGAGTCAATCTTAAAAAGGGTACCTCAATAATTTTGCACAAGAACACCAGTTTAAACATCACCAGAAATATGAATCAGCCTATGAACACAAACATGTAATGCGTTGCTCCCTGGCAGATTTAGTTCTGCTTATGTGTAAATGACTTTGTTATAGTTGTTCTGGGCCGTCACTTCCTGCACAGCTCTTTATCTTACTATTCTCAGATGTATAATCTTAAACCCCAAAGTCATAACGAGAGTTTCCATGATATACTGCAGGATTGATTCTGAAAGAGAAAGCACATTTGCACACACTGACACACAAACACACACATACACACACACACACACACACACACACAGTGCTTACTGCAGCCAATTTTTCATCACGCCAAGGCAAGCAGGGAAAGGAGCCATCTCAGATTGGTTTCTGCTCCCCGCAACTCGGGCAGAGAGTGTCGCTCTCTGACATATCCTCAAAAATGTTTCCACAACACACTGAGCTCCCAAAAGCTTTTGTGTATAATTCTCTTGCATTTGTTTATGAAAAAAGTTCAACATTGAAATTCATAACACAGCATCACTGAAATGGCATTTGCAGGACCTTTTGACATGCGGTACTGAAGGTGACAGCTTTTTTTTCTCCTCAGCTCCACTCAGCAGCCAGAGACTGCATGATTCTGCTGAGCTTCACCATGTGGACTCATGTACTTACTTAGCATGTATGTGACAGTTGTTTAGAAAACATTAAAAATAATATTCACTGATGTCTCCTGACAGCTGCTTGAGTCACGGCCATTTTCTTCATCTTGCATCTGTTAGCCAATCTTTTACAGTACTTTCTTGGAAAAGGTACCACGGGGTTTCTTTTCTGGCCTCGTGGGGAACATCTGGCACAATCAATCTTGTTATTAATTAATCATAATATTTTCTCTGGTCACAACAGATGGAAGCACTTGGTCTGGGCTGGAACTTCCATTATCAAATGACAATAGCTGAACTGACCTGTTGGAGAGCATGCCCAATACTCAGTTTTACATGTGTGTGCTGCTGAGTCTATTCCACAGAGATTACAGAATAAATTAATCATGAAAGCGTAAAAAAAGAAAGTGATGTGATAATGATATGACTTACATTTAATTGTAACAGGTTCAAAACCTGTAAGTGCAAAGAGGGCGAATCGATTAAGGGCCTTGACTCTGGCGCACATACGGGACATGTAGATGGGGATGTGATGGCTTAGCTAGGCTTAAACTGTTACATGGTAATCAGCTGTCCCGGAAAACTGGAGTAATAGGAGTATAAATAGGAGGCCTTCTGCTGATCATTACTTCCCTAATCAGATATTCAAGTATGGCTCTCTCACAGGTCTTTTGAGGTCTGCTGCGCTGGTTGGCATGTCTCTTCAGCATGGAGCGGTGTCTCTGATGACTGAGAATGCCTTTCACGTGCTCTAGATTGCCCACTCTGCTATTGCCAAGGCATCACCAGATCATCATATTTCTACCATGAGGGTTAACTGATGGCACTTTTCATGAGCTCTGCAGCTGAACCCTGTGCTGCATGTTCTTCAGATGGATCCAAACATCTTTTTACTAACCTTGTTCCTGGCAACTCTGATCAAGAGACTTACTGACCCTAGTTATGGTCAGTGTATGTAAAAACTGGTTTCTCTCGTTTTATTCAGAAATGCAGCCAGTGCAGGAGCAGTGAGGCATCTGTTTCTTCGGGAGGACACTACACTAAGTAAGTACTTGGACATATGTGCTCTTGGGCCTTTCACTGCCTCTTCTGTCCAGACTAGATTCAGTTACATCAAGTCTCTGAAGACTAGGGTACACCTTTCAGCAAATCTTTAATTTATTGGCTATATCTTGTAGAACAGTTTAGTTTTTTTAGTTGGTAATGCACACTGAGCATGACAGGTCACTCTCTTGTGGAGAATTACAGATCCCAAACGTATTTTACATTTACTTTACACTTTAACACATAAGAGGGAATGCCTGATCAATTTTAGATAATCCTTTCTTGAAGCTTTCATCGATTTAGAATGTTTTGTAAAAGCTTTAATTTAGGGATTTTGGATGACTTAGCTGTTGCCTAAATTGTTATGAACGTTTTCTTGCTTGTGTATGAAGTCAAGAGGAAAAACTGGGGGGAAATGCAATCGCTAACATTTTTTCCTAGGTCTTCTGGTGAGGGTGGTGTGTCTGTTTACACTGCAGGTTACAAGACTTAATGTGTCACACATGTTGAATATTTAAAAAAAAAACAAGACTGTTAGATGACGACCATTTTAAGCCAATGAAAATTTGCTAAAGTGGTTTATACTAGTCTGCGATGGACTGGTGATTCGTGTGTACCCCGCCTCTCGCCCGAAGGCAGCTGGGATAGGCTCCAGCACCCACCGCGACCCGACTGCGGATAAGCGGAAGACAATGGATGGATGGATGGATGGTTCATACTAGTGTCAGCATGCTTTAAGACTGTGTTCATGCAGCTAACTCCCTTTGCATCCACAGGGCTACAGGCTGCAGTAACTCATACCAGTGAACGTCTGATTATGTTATCTCTTGTATTGTTGTCATAATTTTCTTAGGGATTAATAAAGTATTTCTGATTCAGAAGTCACTAAGATGTCACCAAGCTTTTGCGACACGTACATAACCTTCACCCTGCCAGGTGCAAGAACCAATACCCCATAAAAAGAGAGGCAATTTCCACACAGAAAAGGTAATGGTAATGTCTGCTAAATTGAGGCGACAGAGATAAAAACTAAGCCAATGTGTTGTCTACAGACTATCTACTAGTCTGTAGTGGCTGGCTTTAGTTAGCATCCAGCAGAAACAGGTCTAAAGGGCAGCAAGGCAACTCCTGAATTTACTTGTTGATTGAGAACTGATTGCAAATCTTCCTTTAGTCTCTCGGTTAAAGGAAATATTAATACAAACACTCTTAAGACCCATGTAAGAGACGTTAGCCTTGGTAGCACTCATAATAGTTTGATTCCTAACCAGAGTGCTGTATTTATAGTAAACGGCAGTAATAAGTTGTTTCTACATTAGCAATAGAACATATTGCATATCTTTCTCTAGTGTTCCACGCCGCCTTCAAAGTACCAGCGAAACCAATCACATTCCTCAAGCTGTTTCCCATTTCCTATGTGATCCATTCATTGACTTAAATAACCTCTGAATCATTCCATGGCACCCACATTAGTGTTTACACTTTACCTCCTTCCGTAGTGGAATATTGTACCATACTTGACACAGAGAGTTCAAAAATGTTCCGATAAAATCAACAAGAGAAACCAGAATATGGAGTTTAAACGTTTCGAGGGGAACTCGCTCAAGTAGATGTTGTATTTTATTTCAACAACGTGAGTTAAAGATAACTTTCGGTATTAAAACCTGCCAGAGAAAACTTGTATGGCACGTGTGTGGTTTCCTGAAGAAGTGTGATGGTTTCTAAAAAAAGACCAGGGCACATATTACAGAAAAACATTTCCTCTTGTGTCAAATTGAAATGTTGTATTTGTTAGATTTCTTGCAACACTTTGTATAACTTACAATTTAAATAACAGCAGTTTAAATATTTTGATCTTCTAAATTCTGGTGCCACCAGTACAGTAAACTATTGTACCACAAGCAGTGCTCGCAAAATCGCCCGACATCCCAGGACCAGTCGGGCTACCAAAATCTGTCTCAGCCCGTTGGGCTATCGTAGGAAGAAAAATATACGTTAATGCTTTTGCATTCTTTCCCAAATGTAGATGGGTAATTGTGTATTTTCAGGTATCAATGAGTGTTTTCTTTTCACTTTCACTTTGCAATCGCACAAACTGTATATAGATAGATACTGATTGTTTAGTGATGGATTAATTGCGCTCCAAATCCTCTGACATCGTCTTATCACTCATTAGCTTACTATTCAAATGTGACAAGTGAAATGTCTCGCAGCTAGCTCAAACATGTGGCAGAGGCTGATTGTACAGTGTTATGTGTGTGCGTGTGTAAAAATAGATGGATTAATGCAGGTATTTTAAGTTTTGCTGAGCCGAATATATCCACAAAGTGGAAAAGTTATAACAAATCAGACTTTGAGGCAAAAAGAAAAGGCAGCTTTTTGGTTTCATTCTGTGGCTGGAAAATGACAAGATAAATAACGCAATGTTCTGCTGGCTGTGTCATGAGATTCCCCCAGTTTAATCTTTTTGGCCTGACAAGTCCATTTGTAATTTATGTAGTAATTTGTGTTTTAACAATGCTTAGATTATTTTGTTTCCTTTACAATATTCAGCATTAAGAGTAATCTCTTTTTTATTCAGGGCACTTAAATTTATTTTGGGCTACCAAAAGCCAAAGAGTTCCTGCCCAACGGGCTACCAGGGAGTCCTGTACAAGTATTACACTTCTCATTGTTCCCAGTTGGAAAGTTAAACTGTTGGGTCATCAGTTTTAGAATGCTACACAATTCAGATCGAACAGCCTTAATAAATAAAAAGGTATAACCTAACTAAATGTTCCACACACCGCTCATGTCTGGATCACTCCACAACCTGACAACATTCAGCAGGAACTGTGATACAACAAGCCTTGGATGGAACACACAGTAGGTAACAGTATAACGTTTTCAACAATGGGCGTGTGCGTGGGTACTGCTACTTTGGCTTCTTCCATTAGTGTCTACTGTGTCAGAACCTATATATCTGAGCTCAACGGTCACTTTTCTGGCTTCGAGCTTGTCAAATAAACCCGTGACCACATCCTAACTGTTTGCAATTAAAAGTCAAGATGTTCTGCTCTGATTTATGAAGTCGAGTAACCCATCTGTTTTCAAAAGACGCACATTCTGAAGGACTTTAACAAGGTGTTGCGTACATAAAAGACTTTGTATAATTTTCAAAAGAGCTTAAGAAAACAACAGTGCTTTCAGACAGCACTGAGTGTTAGGGCCACACTTTTAATGAGAAATTACTTTTTCATAAGCATCAGTCAGAGTTTTTATAAGCAACGACAGTGTCACTACGTTGCATAACAAGTACTTTTCATGTCTCTGTACTTTAATTAAAACTCACTCGCTGACAGATTTAATTAGAAAAGAAAAACGTGTGGGTCAGCTTATAGCCGCTCGAGGTCTGCTTGCCTGTCTTCGGAAAGTAAGTAAGTAAAGAAACTGTAATTCATTTGTAGCAGTTTGTGTGTACAGTAAAACTTTTTTATAAGCTGACAACTACATGACGCTACCCAGGGTCCTAAAATACCCAACTTTTATAAAGCAGCAAATATGTAAAACAATTAGATTTGACCATAATATAGCAGTAGAGGTGTGACAATGCACAAGACGAGACAAGACATGATATTACCTATTTTAACACAGTTCACTCAAACCTCCAAGTGCAAATAGAGACTGACCACACTTTTCTTCCGTCATACAGTGTTAACAGATGTGTACAACTACACATTTTCTAGCAGCACCGAGCCGCCACCCGTGTTTGCATAGTCATACCAGCCATCTTTATAGTGAAATGCATATTTGAGTGTTGGCCACTCAGGGGTTACTGAGCATCACAAACATCACAGCTTCAGAAGAATTATGTAATAGTGTAGCCAGTAAGAAAGTTCCCTGTAGTATGTATTTAGACATATCTGCACTGGAATCCTGCCATGTTATGTTATAATGTGCTTAGGGTTAGTGTGTAGAAAGGACACGGAGTTCTTAAGCCATTCAAAAACATAGATCCTAATTACCCTCTAAACTTCTGGCTAAGCTGCTGTTGACACCCGAGTCTGTGCTACAATAAGCATTCCCAACAGTCCCCGTCTTCTCTCTGTCTAGACTGCTGTAATAACCCACAGGTAATCACCTAGAAAAGGTGCATGTGTGTTAGTGTGCACTAACAGAACAGCAGGGCTGTGAAAATGCATACTACCTTGTAAAAACCCCAGGAACAAAAGGGAGGATTGTCATTGCAGTATGTTTACACAGTTCTGCTTGTTTCTTGAATTTGTCTGGGTCTATATTTAGGACAACTTTCCATGAAATGCCATCTTTAAAATGTGGAGGTTTAACTTAGCTACATGTTTTGCATTGCTGTCGAAACATTTCAGAGAATCCGGGTTGTCAAGATTAGCTTTAGATCGTGAGTCAACAGTTATTACATTACTGCATAATATGGAATCTGTTTCTAACATGAGAAAAAGACGACTTCAGAAATGACACAAATATAAATTCCCCTCAGAAGTAGCTGATATGGCTCCTATTAACATCAACAACACATCGAGGGAATAAGTGCAAACAAAACTTAACCAGCGAGAAGAAGGGGGGATGCAGGAGTTGTTTCATGGCAAGAGGGGGTGCAAAATATTAAGTTGTAAAGCTAACTTGAGTACTATTTGTTCTGGTTAGCTGTGTCCTACCCCCCGCTGGGCCCAAGGGTTATGTTAACCAGATGGGGAAAAATAGCCCACACCTTGGCCTTGGCCCAGACCCCAAACATGACCTGAGCAAGGCCCTAAATTCTGACTCAGCTAAAAGATGTGGTCTGACACCAACTAACACAAGACAGTGACACCAACAGCGTATCTCAGAGAAAATGTCAGTTTTGTCAAATGTTTTCAATGGCGTATCACAGTGTGGTACTTAGCTCTTTGGACAGAAAGGAAGAAACAAGGGCAATTCTCTATTTTTATCCCAGCTTCCATTTATAACATCAGCCTAGTTGATGTTATCATCCATTAAAATGGAACATTTTATCTGCTAAAATTGAATTGATTTATCACCTTATCCAAATAATTCAAAGGTTAAACACTTTGAACATTGAAATTCAGGTTACTAGTGACATGGGACTGTGGTGCTTGCAGAATGGATCCACTAAAGGAGATGGACACCAAAAAAATCATTTGAATGAGAATGAATAATAAGTGTAAACGAAAGGTTTCTCTATGTTGTGCAGCTTATTAGTGGTGACCCTACCTACACATTGCTAAATGCCTTGGCTGGGTTTGTCTTAGAGCTTGAGTGAGGGTTCACTGCAGTTTGCATTAATGTAGCACATCTCACATATATCCAGGGCCAGGATTTCCATGCATGCTAATGTTACAAATACAAAAAACAAAATGAGGCACTAGGACTCTTTAACTTAGGCAGCAGGGAACAGCATTTTCAAACACATTTTCTATGGGAACATTAATAGTGTAAGCTGGCTGTTGTGAACAGTTCATTTTTATGTTTCTGTGGAGCATACTTTGTGTTTGGACTCTCAAAGGTGGTAAAATATTTTGCTAATGACAGTAATAACGTTTTCTTTTAAATCAGTGAACATACTATACAATTATGTATTATACATATATAAAAATATTAAAATAAATTAAACTATATTAGCTGTCAAGATTTCATTTTGGTCCAACAAAATAAACGATTTCCGGTACGGATTGGTAAGAAAACATCCTAGCGGAAACCTTGTCATGCATGTGCTGTTTTTCATTTCTCTTTTCACCTTAAGCCACAGTAGTATGAATGTAGCCCTGTTATGGCGCTCTGAACTTCAAAGACTACTTTCCAAAAACGACAGTTTTTCCCCCACCCTTTCTCACGCTTTCTATACATCCCCTTCCTTTTAAAATGACTGCCTCCACACCGGCTCTCCAACTCAAACAAGTCAGCACAGATAGTTCAACTCTTCCACTGAAACTGGAGCGTGGGTTCTCTGGTTGGACGAGCAGAACAAACAGCTTGCATGCCTTGTGGCTTCTTGATGGCATATTTTTCAGCAGTCAGGGTTTGGAGAGGTGCTTGAAGAGTACATTCCTGGTGATTAATAAGGCAAGCGCAAGTTTCCATTTCGAGTATTTGGACAATGGAGGGTGCACTTTGGGATAGTTTAATAGCATTACAAAGTCCTGTCTTGTTTTCAGTTTCATAACTACGGAAACACTGACTGTACTGTAACAGAAAAATGATGGGTGTTTCTTGTTTCATTTTTTAATACATACTATTCTGTTAGTTTGTCTATCTAGTATCATTTGATAATAATGTTTATTTTTTTTAAATGATCAAAAAAGACTCATTTTTTCCACTTGGTTTACAGCTGGTGGGTTGCTGTTTTATTTGAAATCATTCAAACCTTCGTTCACTTACTGCATTGTAACATCTCACTACTTTACTTTTCTATCTTATTGTGGAAATGTTTATGTGAAATGAAACCAATCTGGAGGAAAGATGTATCATTAACCAACTATCCTCACTGACAAAATTCTGTAGATGCAGAATGAAACCTTAAAGAAAGAATCCAGTTGCCATGACTCAACTTTTAGAGAAATGATGTATGTGACCCATGAGAGCTTACTTTTGTTGTTATTTTGTTACTTTGGACTGCTGCTCTATTTCTTATGTACCGCATGAACACACAAAAAAATGAAACTGTTAGATTTGGTCTCTCTTCAAATTAAAATATGCTTAAATATGCGCAGTTATTTCTGTGAACTCAATCATGATTGATGAGAGCACAGGTTCGTAATCTCTGTCCCCAACATTACACATAAACTCTGTTAATAACTCATGACGTGTCACTGACTATGATACTCTGTCCCTAATGTTTTTTGTGCCTCCCTCTCATCTCCTTCATGTATTTATAAGAAACAAAAACTTATGGAGCATTTGCAACTCTAGAAACACATTTTTCTGTTTAAATGTCAGATGCTACAATTTTATGATCAAAAAAAAACTTTCTAACAGCCTTCTTGTAAATTAAGTACTGTTATGCATAAGCAAACATTGTGGACTTGCTTTGTAATAAAGCCATGACGTAGTTTTGATTGGAGCAGCTTCTGTGGCTGCAGTGGTTTGGTGTGCTTAATGTGGGGGAATTTATCAAACCATGAAAATGCAACATGTTTAACCCAGCGAAGACCTTGACTCTTTAATGTTTGAGATGAGTCAACTCCTCCTATTTCTGCAGAGCAGTGAAACCAATAGCCCTAGCTGGTCACACATAAAATGGAAATAGAATGAAAATGCAATACATAAAAAAGATACACACTATTGCGTTAGTGATACAATTGTGATTTTCTACATATGACAGGACAAAGCATGGCGTTGACCCCAAAACAACAGAATATACATGTTCAGCCACCTCATAGACCTTAATGCACAGTTTTATCCTAGGGCAAAGGGACACGTACGATGTAATACGTCATTAAAGTGATTGCTGGGTAATGTAATGTGATCCTGATGGCAACAATCAATAAAATAGTAATAAATACATCAATCTTAATTCCTAATTTATGACTGTTATGGTTTAGGTTAAACAAAAGCTTCATCCTTCATCGTCTCTGCTTTATCCTGGAGGGATATCATAAAACGGTGCTGTGCTGATAAGCAGAAGCATGGAGGTGTACGTGTAGACACATGCACAGAACATCTGTATGACGTGCAGCCGTGAAGCTGGAACCGGCCAGTCAGCAGGGTGTGTGAGGGGTTGCACACCTAGCCAAATCTTTTGCTTTTGTCCCCAGAGCCCCAAGAAGTTTGAAGGGAGTGTTCTTTTTGTCTACAACACTGTTGGATGGACTCGTAATGCACCCAGCCCACTAACACAGCAGCACAGCTGGAGGAGACCACCGTTTCTGCAGGAAAGAGGAGAACTGTGCTTCAACTCTGAACTTTCTGACTGGATCCTGTGAGACAGCTACCTAGACAGTGAGCTGCAGACGTAATAACAACCATTAATAACTTTACACATATATGGCCTCTCCCTCTACACTTGATCCGTGGATTTCTTTAAACGAGTGCTGAATTATTCAACATGATATGGTGACAGGGTGGGGAACAAAGTGAGAGGCGCGCCCAGGGAGGGATTCCGGACATACTGGTTAGTAGTGGGGTGATTTTTGACAAAATAAAATCGTGAATGTAATTTGTCAAAGCTGACAGCACAAATAGGTCTAATCTAAAACTGTGAAACCATTAAATCTCTAACAAAACAGAGGAACTCCCATTGAGATGAAATTCTTTATTTGCCTAGGTGTTAACTAGTACCAGTGCACTGCACAGGATCGGTATCTGAGGGTTTGGGTCATCTTTGAGCAGTTTCAGTTACTTTGATTTACTTGCGTAGGTGCAATCACAGTTCAGGCAGATGCGTCATTTGTTCCCAGGCCTGTTACAGTGTACACATAGACAACAAAGAGGACGTTGTCACAGACAGTAAGTGAGACAGTGCGTGAATTACACACCTCCTTAGCAAGTCATTCCAACCTGTGCCAAGATCAATTTCCATCAAAGATCCACTGTGGATAAGATCCCACCATCTCCTGGAGATGAGTCAAGTTTATTTTAGAGGGAAAAACCACAAAGCAGCAACATGCTTTATTCACAACAGCACACATCACACAACCCTTGTGTCAAGTTTACAGAAAAGTGTTCAAAATCTTTCACTCTAAGTGTAACACAAAATGACGCTTTCTTTGTTTCACGATCCAGAGCACACAATTAAAAGTTGGAAAGCCGTAACATTACAAACGTTTGGCTACTATCCTGGCATTGTGTACCTCTGCTCTGTCCAAGACTGACTGCAGAGAATCTACAAAAAATACGACGTATCTAAAACACATTTTATAAAACAATTTCACCCTGGGATTAATAAAGTTTTTTTGAATATTGAATCTTGAAATAGCTTTTTACTGGTATTTTACTTTATAGTAACTGAACAGTTTGGGCCATCCTTTGTGTAATTTATGACAGCAGTCTCACTGTGAGTTTACCTTTTGCTTTTTGACATACATGGTTTAGATAATTAGCTATAAATCTATGTGTGATGGTATTGCTGCACGTTCTGGTAATTTAAGTTAATATAACCAGTGGGAATAGTTAAATCACATGACCCCAGTTAAGCAAATACATCTTTTTTAATCATCCTGAGACGTCCATCTGTCTACGTGACTCATGATATCACTTGTACACCCCTACCTAGAACTCAGCTCGAACTTTGACCCAGAAAGCAAAACAACTGGACAGAGTTTTATTGAGGTTGGCAAAGCTGAACAATATCCCTAGGAGCTCTGTGGAAGGATGAGAGTGGGCGGTGGCTCCATTTCCTCTTCTTCCTTTGCTCATTTACATCCTCGCCCACCATGAGGTTAGAAGCGTGTCAGCGAGTTGATGGCTGTGTTGTTTGCATTGTGCGTTGTGACACAGTAGCTCTTCTGCAGTGGCACAAAGTCACAACATAAGGCAATCCACAAGCACATACTGTCCACTAAAACTCTGTGACATTTCAGTGCCTATTTTCATAATCAGTGCTGAGTGACTTCTTAACACCCAAGCAGTTAGAAATAGGTTTTAATTCTTCAAGCATCCGCGTAAACTATAATAATATTCCACTGCAATAGTGCTTGACTACAATTCTTAAAGACCATGTTGATATCAATACAGAACATCAAAGAACAACAGGGACTGTTGTGTTTTCTGCATTATTTTGTTTACATATACACCTATATTTTTTCAAAGTCCTAAACCTTGCTATGTAAAGTGCCCTGAAATGAGTTTTGTTGTGATTTGGCGCTATACAAAAAAAAAGATGAACATATAGGAGTGAGCGAACACCTACAAACCCCAGAGTCAGAGGTTTTATTCCTGGCTCTACTTGGCAAAATGTTGAGGCATCCTTAGACAAGACAACAAAATCCTGCAGTGGCATTGACATTTACCATCTGGCAACTGTCCAGCAGCAATTTCACCAAGGGGATTAATAAAGTATGTATATGACATCATTAATCAAAGAGTGTGTGACTGATATTCATAGTTAAAGTGTGGAAGCAAAGAGGAACCACAGAGACAGAGCCACAGCCTAGCTGAAAGTAAATTACTCACTTGTTATTGGACTAATATTCTTTTTATGTATGTATGTATGTATGTGTTTATTTCACCTATTTTATTCAACTATATATCTATATTCTCACCCCCTTTTTTTCATACACAATAGTCATAAGCAGTAAACGGTCTGCACTTATATAGTGCTTTTCTACCTGTTGTTACTCAAAGTGTATTACACTGCTTCATTCCTCCATTCACACACACAGACACTCGTTCATTATCTTGCCTAAGGACATTTCAACATATGACAGGAGGAGTGGGGAATCATACCACTGATCCTACCTGCTCTACCTCCCGAGCTACAGTCGCCCCAATATTATATACCTTTGCTTAATGTATCTTTGTTTCCTTTGCTGAAATGACATTGGAAAAAACCATTAGAGGTTAATGGATGTCCCCATACATTCCTTTACACAGAATATTTATATCAGGATATGGGCACTTTATACCAAATGTGGTACCCTCACATCACAATCTCTGTCCCTCCCCCACAAGTCTCAACTACCACTCATGTGACCATCTCATCAGATCAGGTGAGGAGAGAGCTGAACAGGCTTCACCCCACAAAAGCTGCAGGGCCAGATGCAATCAGCCCCAGGGTGCTGAAATCCTGCGCTCCTCAGCTATGTGGTGTTCTCCAACAAGTCTTCAACCTGAGCCTGCAGCTGGAGAGAGTTCCTCCGAGTAGGAAAAAGTCCCGTCTGTCCGACCTCCCACATCATGACGGGCTTTGAGAGACTGGTCCTGGACTCCCTCCGACCACTGGTCAAACTTTCACTTGACCCCCTCCAATTTTTCTACCAGACCCAACTTGGAGTGGATGATGCCATCACTCATCTGCTCCATCACAACTACACCCACCTGGATCCTGGGAGTTCAGTGACGATTATGTTTTTTGATTTCTTCAGTGCATTTAACACCAATCAGCCTTCACTGCTGGGCGAGAATTTAAAAAACCTGCTGGTGGACCGTCCCATCGTTTCCTGGATCATGGACTACCTCACAGGCCGCCCCAGCACGTCCTCCTGCAGAACGGTGTGTCTGACACTGTGGTCTGCAGCACAGGAGCTCCACATGGGACAGTGTACAACTCAGACTCCTGCCACCTTCAGAAGTTCTTTGATGACTCTGCAGTGGTAGGATGTATTTAGGGTCTAAACATCACAGAGTACATGGGAGTGGTCAACAGCTTTGTAGACTGGTGTGAGCAAAACCATCTCCAGCTCAACATCAGTAAGACAAAAGAGCTGGTGGTGGACTTCAGGGAATCTGGGGGTCCTGTCACGCCTTTCACTATACGGGGAGAGCAGGTAGAGGTTGTGTGTCTAAGTACTTGATAGTGTAATAAATGTGACCCAGAGTCGTCTCTACTTTTTGAGGAGGCTCAAACTCTTTCAATCCTCCCATGCCTACCTCTGTAAATGGGAGAGGGGAGAACAACAATTTTAGAGATTGATGTTATCATGTTTTTGTTTTTTGTTCTTATATATTTGTGGTTATTGTATTTTGTTGTGGGTCTTCTAATCTTTCTGAAATGAGAGGGGCTGTATCTAGGCAAAATAATTTCCCTCTGGGAATAATAAAGTGTTTTCAATCTTGAATCTTAAATCAAGCAGATTGATTTGTTTGTGGCCAAACATCCTCTCCGTCCTTTGCAGTGTGTACAGTTGCAGTCATCTCTTGGTACTGACCAAATATGATACTATGATAAAGATGAATCATCAGAAGCCTGGTTAGTTGTGTAAATCAGCAATCTCACTCTCTGTGATATACTCTATAATCTTTACTGTCTACTCCGATGCAACTTTCAATTCAATTTGGAAGAATGTAATAATTCAGTTAGTAATAAAATTAATGTTAAATTGCATATTTATGGCAATCTAGGGGCCTTTAACATGCATAATTCTGAGTGACCCTCACACCTGTCAGTAAAACATTGCTTGGTTAATTTCTTGAAATTTTCCTTCATACAGAACTAATGTTTGAGTAACTAATGACATTTTAGACACAATTTTAGTTCTTTCCGGGAATAAGATGTTGTTGATGCTCAGATTAGTTCATATGAAGAAAAATGGCACAGTCAAATTCAAAATAAATACGTTTTCATACATTTATACAAACTTTTTTAATCACATTAACAGATAAGTCACAATGTAAAAGAAATATGACAATGTGAAATACTAGTAATGTGGTTGTCACCAAATCACAAAGCATTATTCAAATCAAAAAAGAACAACTAGGGTCGATAATTCATTAGCAACATACAATTGTGCACAAATATATGGGGCAACCCTGTTGGGGCAAGTTTGCATTGTATGCGAAGATATAAAGTGCATATAGAGCAAACTGTTAAATAACCACTCTGTTACTCTTTACACAGCTGGTTTTCAGTGTGGATGTAGCTGCGATGTCTAAGATGTTTCATCTACATAGGAATAGTCCACTGTGTCATTAAAATGCTTGAAATGGAGGACCCAAACACAGACCAGACACGAGAGGGTTCAAACAAAGGATGTTTATTATAAATTAACATGAAAAACAGGATGTAACTGAAAATTACTCTTAGAAAGAGGCTAAACGGCTATACTGGAAATAACAAATGAAGAGAAGAGATAAGAGACTGAACAGAAAGGCAGACTGAGAGGTTTGAATGGAAGCGGAGGGACGTAGAGAGCAGGAAGACCAAGAGGGGGTGAAAGACAGAAGGAAGAAAATACAAACTAAACCCAAAAACCAACTTACTGAGAGGAGCGTAGTGACTGGCGGCATGAAGAGTTGAGTATGAACTGACAAAGGAAAGGATGAAGTGCAGAGGCTTAAATGGAGAGGAGACTGGTTGATAATGAGGTACACCTGGAAATAATGAGGGAGTGAAAGTGGAGAGAGAGGGGAGTGGTTAAGGTGAGAAAGGAACAAAGGACACATGATTGATATCAACTGTCAGTCTATTTTAAAAAGAAGACTTTGACATTGCTCAAGCATCTGTCTGATACTCTTTCAAAGATACATGTATTTAATCTATAATGTACTGTTCATCTCCCTTATATGAAAATGCAGCATTAAGGTCATTTATTTTTACTTGATTTTCAGGGGGTATCCTACCACAGCAGGTACCACTCCTACACACACAGATTCATATATTGAAGTAAGGTTGGTAAAGTTTACAGCATTTTCCACAACTGACAATTTCAACGTTGCCAAATTACATCACTTACAGTGGATCTCAAAAATGTAGCCTGTGAATTCACTGGCTAACTGAGCACATTAACTGATTAACATTATAGTGTTAAACTACTACTACTTAACAGTCCTCTGATAGAACTTACCATTCATGTGACTCCCTCATTGTGAAAAGCTTCAGATAATTTATGCAGGAGGCCACTAAGGGACTCTCTTGTGGGCCCACCACCTGCCAAGGACAGGAGCCCTGGAGTTCTGACTCTCGGGTGCCGAAATGGAATGTCACCTCTCTGACATGGAAGGAGCCTGAACTGGTGCGGGTGACCGAGAGGTACCAACTAGACCGACTCTGGGCTCTGGAACCATTCCTTTTGAGAGAAGCTGAACTTTGTTCCATTCTGGAGTTTCTTAGGGTGAGAGGTGGCGGGCAGGGGTGGCCTTGCTCTTGGCCCCCAGGCTCTGAACACCATGTTGCACCTGGTGCCAAGTGTCTATAGGTGCACTTGCCACCAGGCTATCCAGGGTCGCAGTTCAATAATTGACTTCGTAGCTTGGGCTGTTGAAAAGCAAAAACTCAGGTATGGGAGGTGTTTGGGAAAGCCATGGAAAAAGACTTTTGATCGGCACTGATGAGGTTCTGGCAAACTATATTAATTCAGGAGGGGAAAGTGGTGCTCCACCAACACTGTGTACAGTGGAGGTGGGGCCTTGCGGACTTCAACTGTAGATGTCATTGATCGGTGGAAGGAATACATCGAGTATCTTCTTAATCCCACCAGCATGTCTTCCTTAGCAAGGGCAGAGCCGGGAAAATCTGAGGTGGGCAAGTCCATATTGGGGGCGGAGGTTACCAAGGTAGTTGGGAAGCTCCAAGGTACCTGGACTAGCCCTACTCCCTGGCCAGGATCCTGGAGGGGGCATGGGAGTTTGCCCAACCAATTCATGTGTTTTGTGGATTTGGAGAAGACATTTGACCGCGTCCCTCGGGGGATCCTGTGGGGTGTGCTCCAAGAGTATGGGGTACAAGGCTCACTGCTACGAGCTACTAAGTTCCTGTACAGGAGGAGCAGGAGCGGCGGGATAAGAGTCAGCACCTCTATGGTGCTGCCTCAAGGGGAGAAGTTCAAGTATGTCGGTCATCTGGGATAGAGTAGAGTCGCTGCTCCTCTGCATGCAGAGCAGTTAGCTGAGGTGGTTTGGGCATCTGGTCAGAATGCCACCCGGACGCCTCCCTTGGGAGGTGTTTTGGGCATGCCCTACTGGGAGAAGACCCGGGGCAGACCTAAGACACGCTGGAGGGATTATATTTTCCCGGCTAGCCTAGAGAACGCCTCGGGGTCCCCCCAGAGCAACTGGAGGAGGTGGCCTGGAGGAAAAGGTCTAGGCGTGCCTGCTTAGTCTGCTGCCCCCACGACCTAAACCCGGATAAGCAGTTGATAATGGATGGATGGCCATTAATGGATTTGGTCCTCATCTTAATTTGTCCATAATTTGAGCCAACAGTAATTAAAACCTCCTGGTACATTGGTACAATCATCTGCAAATCTCTGCAAGTCCTCAGGGGGCCGAGGTCACACATTCAGATAGACATTTGTTGTGAAATAAATACATTTATAGTTTACATTAAAATCCAAGCATTTTAAAGGATTTCAAGCACCCATAACAAACCATGTAAATTACCCACAGGTCTAAATGTTTGTCTCTGTTTTGTCAGCCATGTGCTAAAGTACTTTTCACCCTGAACTCACACCAAGGATCGGTTACCAAGTCTAGTGACATAACTTCATCAATAAAAGTAAGAGTCAGATGAAAGACAACCAACAAACATTATAGAACATTAGAATGTGTCCTCACCTGTCGCTGACTCAGGTTTATCATAGACACATGTCTGCCTATCTATAAAGCCAGCTGTTTAACAGAGCACGTTTTCTTCTTCTCTGTATGGCACACAGTTTTAAGACAAATAAAAGACAACCAACATGCTTTATTCTACAAATGTCTACATTTGGTCTCCAAAGCATGCACCCACCAGGGGCCCCCATTCAGTTAGATCTGCACTGTTGACACTGACAAGTCACTCGCAACAATTGAGTTCAGAAACCAATGCACCTTAATATAAAGTTGTGATAAAGTGTGTCAGGGTTTGCATGTTTGTGTGACAAGTATGTCACTGATATACAAATAAATTGAGTAGAAACATAATGTAACAATGCATTAATTCCACAATTTAGATTGCTATTAATTTATTATTTCACATTGTCCTACTTTGCACCATGTCATCAGCAAGGCAGCAGTTCACTTCTACTCTTTTAGATGAACCTGTCTTTTCAAACTTTAATGTACGTGCTAATCCACGGTGCATCAGAGAGTGCGTTTAAATATTCAGAATTGACATCAACCACTGACTGTCAGTAATTTAATGGTACCACTCATCATAATACATGAGTAACACAAAGACTGCAAAGTTCAAGTATTTAGATGTGGCTTCGCACCATCAACTACACAAAATGTTTTTTTCAGCAGCAGGACACACAATTGTTTTCTAGCCAGCAAGAAAATCTTATTATTGCTTTATTTTTCCTAAAACACTGTGTCCAAAAATGAGGATGAAGATGAACTAAATCAAAATTTAACTACTTTCACTGCGTAGCTCACACGTCATTGCATTTTTCACAAATGAAATGAATTGTGGTTTTGGACGTCTTATGTTTCATCTAGACCCAGATAAAGTATTTCATGGTTTGTAATCGTTGTTAAAAAGGCATTCACTCTTGACTGTCTCTTTTTAACAATTGTTAAATCATAATTCTAAGCAATAAACACAACAACCAACGCAGTACAACTACTAGGCTTCTCTGGAGAATAAAAACAATATATCATACGTGCTGTATTTCCTGTAGGACAGAAAGAAGAAAAAAAAGGCCAGTTTCCTCATAGCCTCATCCTCGTTTTATAAAAGAAACACATGTTCAACCTTTTCAACGTGATGGGAGAGACCTTTGCATTGTTCATTGTAGCTAACCAGCTATAGTTAATAATCCACCACTGGTAAACTGTGTCATCACAGAGTCATTTACAGAGTTTGTTAGTGTCTGCTTAGATGGTAGTTTGGCAGTAGCATGAGCCCTCCTACAGTGAGCACAGAAAGCCACACTCACTTACAGTATGTATTCCTTGTATTACAGGTGGTCAGTAAACAGGAGGGCTCAATCTATATATGTGGATATTTGTATGTTAGATGGGTATTCACTTTTCACTTTTGACAAGCAGACTTTCTCTCATTTTTAATGTGAGACTCCATAATAATGTAACTGTTAAAATGTGGAAATACAAAGACTATCTTTGGGAATCTGAGATTCTCTTCACTCACCACATTACATAACACAACACTTTAAACCACAACGAGACAAAAGCTTATGATCAACTGCTCTACCGCTGTAAAACAACTAACATGAATGGGTGTGGTCTATTTGGGAGACACAGGAAAGTGCACTTTGGCCCATTTGTGTGGTGGAAGCAAAAGCAATTGATAACCTTTGTGCTACCAGGTCAATCCACCCACTTAAACTACAGTGAAGCACGTTATGTTTAAAGTCTACTGCTTCATTTACATGATGAGAAGTTGTCTTACCAGAAAATGTGGACAAACTTATTTTCCTTGAAACAAATTTTCCATGAGAATGTAGAGGCATAGAGAGCCTGCAAATAATAATGAACTATTTGTTTATTAAAATGTGCAACTGCGCTACTTACCTTGCTTCGTCTTATTATTCATTACAGCAAGCAGAACTGCCAGTAGTGCTGTACTGCATGGCAGTAGAGTTTCCCAACTCCATAACATGATCCTGTAAACTGTTGCCTAGACCTTAAATTATTTCCACTGAGGTCTAGGGAAAGAGGTTATTGAAGGAAACAGAATTTTGGACTAAAGTCATTTAATCATCTGAACCTGAAGCCGTGAAATAAATATTCCTTTCTAATGTTTCTTTGGCCTAAAATCTGTGGCACTCTCCTTACAACATGAACTTTTGAGAAATGCACAAAAAAAGTAAAATCTAAGACCTTTCACGGCAGGATGAGGAAAGAATCATGGTTATGTTTTGAAGCAATTTACAGCAAACCACAACATTAGCCTCATCATGAACCTTTACAGCAATAAACTTGATTGACTAAAGTGGTGCAAGCTGAGCCTGTTTATTACAATCTTAACTGAAAAGGATTAAAAGCAAGTGGTTTAGGTTACTTCAAATAAGTGCAGCGTGTCCATGAGAATTGAATTACAGAACCTCTTCTCACCTTGTCCGGTAACCCAAAACCCAAGCTTTACATTGAGAAATGTGGAGCTGGCACAAACAGATAATCTCCCTCCTCAGAGTTACCGCAAACCACATGCTGCCTGCTCTCAGAAACACATGCCCCTTTCCTTACTCCTAGTTTCAGGTCAACTGCATGCTTATTCCCACCTCTGCATCAGCTAAAGATGAGCAATTAGGCAAACGTTTTTTAATGTGGGAGAGAAGAAATTTACAACCATGACGTGAGTCAGGAGATGGAGGGCTAATCTCAGCTCAAGTGAGGCTTAGTCATTCAAGCCCTCATTGCCCTTATTTTCTGTCAGCTGCTAAATAAAATGATCTATTCATATTGTCTTTCACCACAGTCTAATGTGGATTGGTATCTTTCTTAACTATGATTAAGCTTAGCTCTAAATGAATGTTCATCTGGTGAGGGGCCTTAGGAATTGAAAGGTCAAAGTGGGTCAAACTGTGGCCTTGTATGAATTTCTGCCTCGTTAATTTTACTGTGTGCCTTGACCTTCTTGTCACCCATCCTGGCCTTTCTTGGTAAACTGATCCTGTCTTCTAGTGACATATTTCTTCAGCAAAGCACAACTCAAGCTGCATAAATCATTCAAGTGTGATGCTACTGTCAGGTTCTGTGTTTTGGCCTCCAGCATGTTTGGACTGGAATGGTTATTCGGTTCTCTGCAAAAATGTAAATATGAGATGAAGAGGCGAAGGGTGGATAACAAATACAACTCTTAGATTGTTTTGATCCTTGAAAAATCTGGTGATACCACTATGTTTGTGTGCCAGACCATGAAGGGTTTTAGGATAGCCTCTAAACTAGTGACCTTGTAATTGGAACAGCAGAAATCAGCCTGACTTTCATTTGGCTAATCTTATTTTTTTTGAGAACCCCTCATTTTCCAGACAGCTTGATTGAACGTTGCATGCATGCATTATGTACATGCCCCTATAATGAATCAAACACACATGCAAAAAGTGAATCATTGCTGTTTTTAGGTAGACTTTAAAATAATATGGGATGGATACTGCTATCTTTTTCTGAATTTTTTTTAAGGTTTTTAAACTCAAGTATAACTGCTAATCAATAAAGGCAAGTCGCACATGTTCCATGCTTTTTTATTATGTCTTTCTTAGAAAATTTCCAAGAGATGAACAAATAATAAATGCATATCTTGGGTGATCTTAAGTTATTTAAATATCTAGTCATATGCTGTAGTATGTGTGCAGCAGGTTTATCATGTCACTGATATTCAGCTAATTGTGATGCAGCTAGAGCTGGCTAGTGTTGCCATGCTAAGCAGCTGTAAAATGACAGTTCTCAGAAATAAATGTTAGATGTTTTCAATAATATCTAATCTACCTGTTAACCTCTTCAACCCCAAAGCCTACATTGAGCTACAATGTGAGCTACATTTGACTTATGGTGGAGGCTTGGAAAGTATTATTTCTAACTCACAATCAACAATCAATGTTCCCACACATTTCACAATGCACCCGTGGGTGTGTAACTCCTCTATGGCGCTTCCATCAGTAACTTTGCTTTTCCATCAGTAACCATAGAAATTGTGCATGTTATTATTTTCTACAATCAAAGGCAGAGTTAGACTTACTTTATGCATGTAGCCTTTTGAGGATAGGGGATTTTCCATTGCTGGCTGAGTTAAACTAATTAACTATTTATTTATTCACATCAAGCACAGGCTTTGTACTGAACCAGCATGGTTATATTCTTGTGAATCCAACACAAGATAAACCCAGATTTCTGGGAAGGTAGGCATGGAGTAGCCACATTATTTAATTTCCTGTAAAACATCTGTGTTTTTATCTTGGACTTGGTGTTTGCTCAACACCATTCCTCACAAACAATAAAAAACGCAACAGAGCAATAGCCCAAAAGACACAGTAATCTTAAAAAGAAAACGTTTATGCAACTTCTGAGGGATTAGCAATCGGTGTGTAACTTTCTATTCTCTCACTCCCGCTGTCTTTTTCTTCCAAAGTTGCAGCAGCATTTTGCGTTGGATTTGTTTTGGATGTTATGCTGTTATGCTGTGTTTTGATATACCGGATCTTGCTGTGAGCTGTCCTCATGTTTCTTGAACTTCACACTGTTGTCTTTCTCGGGTTTTATATGTTCAAGCGTCATGGGAAAAGCCACTGACCATCCTATTATCTTTCCTCTTAGCATTTCCTCTCATCCTTTTTATTATTACATCTTGTAGAAACATTTACCACCCTTCCTTCCTCCAACTACCTCATCCTTATCTATTATTGTTTCCTGCTGTATCTTTTGTTCCCTTTTCTGACTCATTCTTTGCCTGATCTCTTTTACTTGCATGTCACCTTCACACACTTTCTGATGTAGAAAAATGTACAATATACTATGCTTCTACTGGGGCAGTATGGTAAGATATTTTTGTCTAGCACCTAACTTATTCCAAGCATGATCTCTATCTTGACGAGTTTTATAGTAACTCAGAATTTACTATAACCGATTACTAATTGCTAGTGTCTACTCTATTGGAAAAAAGTGTCTGCCAAGTAAAATGAAGTCTGTGACTGTCTGTGTTCATGTCACTTTGGAAATTTGTCACCCTGAAATGCTGAATACCTGATTCAAGGCGTTCACCTGTGGCAAATCCATGATGAAAACATGGAGCATTTTTATTCATTTTTCCTGTCATGACTTAGTCTGTGTTTGTCTCTCCCACAGTTATGGCATTGGTTTGTTCACTCAGCAACAGCAATGTGTTTCAAAGCCAGATGGTCTGGTTTCGGTGACATGTAGAGAGGACAGAAAGAATTTCGCTACATCGCACTACACGTGTGAAAGACTGTGCATATACAATGTTTGTATACCAGCATGAATGCGTGGGTTAAGAAAGAGAACCAGGAGACATTAATTGATAGCTTCACGGACAAAGCTCTTCCTTTTGGAATTGCTCAACTATGGGAATTCATTTTCACCAGCAGTAGGCTCAGCGGTCGGTCAAATTTAAATCCACCCAGCTAGCGGGTATATGGGCCATGCACGAGTTCCTTAACAGCAGCTGTGTTTACCTCCAGATTAGACTGATACAGGAAAACAGGCTTCTGTCCTGCCACTGTTTCTTCTTTCTTCCCTTCTCTGGCTTTCATCTCACCCCTATGTGTCATGCTGCAGAACAACACCTTGGTTTGAAAGGTTTAACCCTTCAAGCACTCTATCACAGAAAAGATTGCAGGAAGTGCCACCGTGTTTAAATGTTCTGCAGCACTTGTATACTCAAATTAGAGATGCTACTTATTTTACCATTTGTTTTTTTTTAAGTAAAACATTTATTCCATAATCTGATATTATCTATTGCAGATGTCATGTGACTGCAGACATCTACTAATGAAACAGAACTAACAGACATCAGTCAGAACAAGTAACAACTAGACTCATGTCAGATAATGTAAAAAATTAAACAACATTGGGGGCATGATAGCTCAGTTGGTAGACCAGTATCTTCAAACCCAAGGATGAGCGAGTTCTATTCCCAATCCCACCTGGTTACATGTCAAGGTGTCCTTGGACAAGACACCGATACCCCGTAGTAGCACAGACACAGGTCTAGCAGCTGTCCAAACAACAATTTCCTCAAGGGGATCAATAAATTATTTATAGTTATTATTATTATATTTATTTATTCAGCAAGGTTACTTTATTAGTCATGATGCTACAAGGGCAGCTTTCTAATGAATAGCCCATTGTAATGCCCATATAAAAAGTGAATGTAAAAACTTTGAAATTCCTTATATATGGCTGGTGCCATTTGTTTAATGCAAACCAACATTTTCCATTACAATGACTTTTGTGTGACCACTGTCATTAAAGCTATTAAAGGTCATTGCTGTTAGTGGAAGTAGAACTGATACCATCTTAACAGCTTCATTTGTCTTTATACCTACATTGGCAACTAACTAAAAGAGAGACAAAGAGAGCGGCTGGATAAATTAATATCAATTATTTTGCTGAGAATCAGTTCAGATTAAAAGTAATTTTAATTATAAGTGCATCTATCTGTTGCCTGGCCCTTTAGACATTTGTGATTGGCTGGCAACAGTTCCAGCTGTCACTAAGTAAGAGGTGGCATACACTCTGACAAAGTCACCACTTTATCACAGGACTGACAGACACAGATAGTAATTCACACATATGCATGTCTTTGGACTGTGTGAGGAAACTGGAATACTGGAAAGAAAGCCACACGGAAATGGGCAAACTCACTCAAAAAGTGCCAGCTGGCCAGTGGGTTCAAACCCAAAACCCACTTTTTGCCGTAACATGACAGTGTTAACCAACTATGCTGCTCTAGTTTCAAACCCTTGCTTCTAAGAAATTTGTAGGCAGATTAAAAATGGCACTGTATTGAATCTTTATTAAAAGAATCGCTGAAGGCTACAGTAAAAATGTGTGAAATATCTAAATGATAAAAAAGCCCTATAAAGTTGTTTGACCTTACTATGCATCTCAGTCCATTGTCCTTGGAAAACTTTAAAGCTATTGAGGCAAGAATGAAGAATGTCCTCATAACCACAGTGAAATTTAGAAGTGAGCAGAGGAAACTCAAACCAAGGCAAGTCAGAAAGCCACTGAAAGTGACGCCCGTATGTCTTTCAGCCAAGCAACCGAAAACCGTGTCATTAAAAACACTCAACATGTTACGGTGAGAACTTGAAAAGCACTGCACAGTTTGTGAAAGGTCACAGGGAAAAACACAGAACCTCAGATTGGTCTCAAACAAGTGAGAATTGGAGAGGAAAATGTTTGATGATGGTAAAAGTAATTAACTTCCTCAGCTTACTCAGAGTTCAGGCATTTTATGTTTCCTGTTCAACCAGGCAATGGATGAATGAAAACCATTACTCTCTTTCAAATAAAGTTCACCCATATTGCCACTGACAGTCATAAAAGCACTGCATGACTCATATTCAATTAGAAAAAAATCTGATAGCTGCAAAGTATAACAGGATACCTAAATGTCCAGGAACAGAGCCAAAGTCCTCGTCACCAATTTATTAACTCAAGCAAAAGGCCTATTCGTTACGTTTCAGCCTTAGGGTTCCTCACCCTTCAAATGTGCTCACAAAATTGTCCCACAACAAAGCAATAGGATATCAAAACAACAATATAATTTTTCAAAGGCATAGCATTAATGGACACTATGTACGACCAGACTTCAAAATAGATTTTGAAAAATCACACCTTTAATGAAAACAAAATGTCCCTACTTTGTCTTTATGCCACTTATTTCCTCATATGTCATCTCTCTCTTGAGAGCCTGTCCTTGTTTCTTACTTTTGTATTACAACTTCCTTGTGCCCCATTCCTTCCGAACTCTGGCGGCATCTCCTCCAACCCCCACCACCCAGTGTTTTTACTTTTCCAGCTGTTGGTAATCATGCAGGTGCCTGATTGGCTGACAAATCCAGCTGTTGGCTGATGGGAAGGCGTATGTATATCCAGCTGTGGGAAGGAAGATGGACTGCAGTCAAAAGGAAAAGGTGACAATCACACCCCCAACACTCACAGCCAAGACTTCAGTTGGAAGGAAGGGATTAAAATGACCAAACTCCCCCATGCCTCTCTCCACCCTGCCTCCTGTTAATCATCAGCAGTATCATAATCATTAACATTATTTTGTTAAAATTCCTCCGAGACACAACAAGCTTGTCAAAGTCTGGAGTAGGGAGGGGATTAGCTCAGCTACTAATAAACATGTGACATCATGTTCTAGGCACTGCTTTAGTGACGTGAAGTTCGTGTTTTTGTTTGTACCCCTTGCACTAGGCCCAGTTGGTCTCCCACTGTCAGTCCATATGTGGGCTCTACAATTCTTCTAAATTAGCTCTTTTAAATCTCCATAACCCCTCAACAAACAGTCGAGCTTGTGGGGGGGCCCCTCGTAGTTTTCTTTCCCTGTAAATTCCATTACGAGAAACACACATTGTTCCTTAATATAGCTACATTCAGTCTTATAAAAGTTGGAGATTGCATGCAGTAGACAAGAACAATACAAAGTCTACTCCCAGCCACGACACATGACAGTATAATAAATCAGACTATCAACACAATGAATTGTATACGTAAATATTCCCTGTTCAAAGCTAATATACCTTCACATTTATGTTGACCTCTAGCAATTAACATTTCCTGTGTAAACTATAAATCACACTACAAACTATGAATCACAATAAGATTACCATACTGCAGTCTAAGGTTTAAGACCTTACACAAAAAGGCCATCTGCCTCGACCAGTTGGGGCGGGTGGAAAGAAGAGAGAGAAAAGAACAGCAGGCAAGGCGAAGCACTGGGCAGATTGGTGGGACCAGCACCTACAGATGCAGAGAAAGAGTGAGAGGAGACAAAGCACAACTAGGGGAGAGAAAAGACACAAAGGTAATAACATGTAATGATGCCTTGATAATGGACAGAGAGAGAGGAGCTCAGTAGCATGACTGAGAAATGTTTAGTCACCAGCGCCATCTCTAACTATAGGTTTTATAAAAAAAAATGGAAGCTTTAAGTCTAATCTGGGAGGAGTCCTTGATGATATTGCTAGTTCTGCTAGGGTAGCGAGAGTTGGCAATGTCCTCCAGACTGGAGGACATTGAGAGCAGCCAGTGACCTTCTGGGCTGTGCTGATGACCCTCTACAGTACTTCCCTGTCTGCAGCAGAGCACCCTGCACCATGATGTGATGCCATACGCTAGGATGCTCTCTAAGGTGGATCTATAGAATGTCAATGGCAGTCTCTCCTCTAGGTTGTTCCTCCTGTGCACTCTCAGGAAGTGGAGCCGCTGCTGGGACTTCTTTACCATCGCCATGGTATTTACAGACCAGGAGAGATCATCAGAGATCTGCACTCCCAGAAACCTCGCTGAGTGTACCCTCTCCACACCATTCCGGCGAATGTAGAGTGGGGACGAATCTGCTCTGCCCTTCACAAAGTTAAGAGTGAACAGACAAATGTTTGAGTTGCCAATTTACAGCACTTATTATTCAGCTTAAAATGTATGCAGTCAAGTCTATAAAGGGTTTCAAGTGTAAATATTTAAAAAAACAACAATTATTGCTGGCAGTGTGGGTGGACCTGGTTATAAAAGTCCAAGCTCTCAAGCTAAACTCTAAACACCAGGTAGAGAATTGATAATTATTATGGACTTTGTCATTTGATAACTTTAATGTCTGTAAGAAAATAGCATGTTGAAATGTGAAATATACAGTAATTGACAGACTATAAAGAGAATGTGATGTAAAGACAGACGTATTGCCAGATGTTGGTAAAGTATATGGACTGCCTACAGAATGGGTGTGTCTTTCCTAATACTATAAAACCTATTGATCGCTCGTTTTCCCAGGCTTCACTTATAGAAGAATTCTATGCAGCTGCACATTCTATTTCCTCTGTTAGAAAATCTATGCTAGATTATGCTAAAATCTATGCTAGACAGGCCATACTTTGGAAGTTGGTTATTTCCCAATTATATTCAAGTCATAATTGCATTTTAATTTTAAAATTAATGAACAATAACATATTTATTTGGGAGTAACAGCATGATAATTTTGAACGTTGTTGACAGTCCAAATTGTATTAATTGCCATGAATTCTAAAGCAAAAAGTGGTCATTAGATACTCATATTGCAAAACAAGGACTACTACACCACACACTGAGTTGCTCTTTTCTCCTCTGAAGTCTGTGACCAAGCCTGGCAGTGTCTGTTGGCAGTCCTGGGCTAGTGATGCCATTATGTTACAAACATTGAGACAGCGGGTGGTAGCAGCACTTTCTGCCGACCCATTTTTGTGCCCTAGGAGAGCTGCCTATACAAAGCCTGTTCACCCTTTTCCTGACACACCTCAGGCGGACAGATCCTGACTGGACTAACATGAGGGGTTCATAAAAGAAACAAACAAATAAGTAATAATAAAAAAATAAGTAACTAAACTTAAGAAAACAAGCTTAAAAACCCACTACTGACAATATTAGCAAGAAACCTTTTTCCTTTTCTTGAGAGATTGAAGCTGCGCCCCCTCTAGCAAGTGGCACTCTAGACGCCCAACCAAGATTTCTTATGCCCCGATTGTATGCATCAAGCAGGCTAAAAAAACTGCTGTGGTCTGTTGTTTGGACACCACACCACAGGTTACTAGTTACCAGTTCTGATCATGCTTTATAGACCGCATCAGAGAAAACTCACCGCTGCTCTGTTACAAAATCTTTACTGGCATCTTAAATTAGCCATATATGGATTAATCACTGGGTTTAAAGCATTGCCTTTGTTAATTAATCATCTTAAACGTCTTTGATGTAGGCATATTAAGTATCAGAATATCTCCCTCCGATCTTCAGATCTGTGTGAAGCTAAGAGGGAGTATTGGTGTATATATCTGTGAAGGTTCTCAGTCAACCAGGTCATGATTATCTCAAAAAAGGTTATTCAATAGCAACTGGACTTGTAGGTTTCTTGACGACGTTTCGCCCTTCTATCCAGAGGG
>JAUMTR010000013.1:17010878-17027090 GCA_032270685.1 Microctenopoma stevenorrisi | reverse complement strand
TTGATACAATAAACAAATGTATGTGGTACTTTCATACATCTAAAACTTCAAAACGGGTCGGTTTCGACCCTAACACACAAGTCGACTTTTGACTAGTCACATTGTAATTTTGACTGTTCAAAATGCAGTCCTAGATATCTTCGGGTAAAGCCAGTTAAATGTTAAAAGTGCTTGCCATAGTTCTTTACTACATTTCACCCTTCAATCCAGAAGACTTTCTCAACTCTGACTGAGTGAGAGGAGTAGCAGGTTTATGAAGTCTTTCCCACTGGCTTTCTTGTATGTTAATGTGACTACCTGAACCAGAGTGTGAACGACTGTAAAACCTCCTAGGTACAGTTAAAAGAACTGCATTATAAGTGGGTGATCGATTATGTCTATTGATATGATTTACAGTCCCAGTGTTCAGTGGTGTCTTAAATTTTTTCCAGAGCTGTAAACTTGAATATGTTGTCAACAAGATGCATATAAATTACACAAACTCAATAATCAAGTAAAATCCAGATGTGTTGATAAAATTATAACTAAAAAGTAAAAGTATAAATGATAATAAACAATATATAAATACGTATGTAATATTGCATCCCTCTCTATTGACATCTCCATAAATGATACATCAGCATTTAGTAAATAAATGATTTTTAAAATAAGAATCTAATCCTGCAAAAGACATATCCAGTGGTTGTGGAAATGATGTTAATCTGTTTCAGAAGGTAAAATTATTGGCATGCATCAATCAAAGAACTAAAGAGGTTGGTGAAACTACTAAATCAAAGATTTAGCGTTTTTAAATCACTGTAACTATTTCACCATTTGCGGAATCTTAAAAAATAATCAGAAAATGGAGATTCTGCTCTTTTCAGTGATATTCATGTCATCATGTAACATAAGTATGTGTTCACAGCAGGACTAGGAAAACAAGTGACACTTGTTGCTGTTGGGTGTGTTATAGTATAGTTCAGACTTTATTTTGAACCTTATTAATTTTGTACACATGTACATTTTGCCTACTTGTGACTGTGTTATTACAGCCTGTTAGGACACTTACAGCACCAAAGCAACTATCAGCTGTTGAAGGAATACTAGGAGAATATAGTACTCCTGAAAAGGGGACACAAGCACATACTAACAGCAGATTTTACAGCTAAAACAACTTATAATTTTAGGGATCAAAGGGGTAAACATCATTAGTTTCTGTAACAGCAGCAGTTTTTTTAAGCTGTTTAAGTATCATGTCATTGCACGTACAGAGCTGTTTGGAACTGTGTCCACGCTAAGGTTAAATGCTGAGACCTTCCTGCTTCTGTCATTAAAAACTCAGACAGAGCCTAATAGAGTGTTAAAAATGCCTTCTTGTGGCACCCAGTCTCCAGAAACAGCCCTGATATGGAGTGACAATATGTGAATATGAGTGTTTCATCTAATCCATAATATCTCCACACAGTGTAGTTCATCATCATTATCCTCTGTCACTCTGATCTGTCACACTCAGCAGATTGAATGCAACTCATGGCATTTTCCCCCACTGCATATTTCATGTAATGAGAAGGAGAGACTCTGATCTGGGTGTCGTCTTTAAAAACAAACTGTGCATGGGAGTAGCTTGTTAGCTAACACCACTCCCCAGTGCTGCTGATGTAAGCGGAGCTATTTCGATAATTTTTCAAGCTCCTCGCTCGCATCTGTTTAACTTTTGACTTGACCACATGACAGAGTCAGAATTGTTCTGTATTCTTTATACTGACTGTAATTTCATTGTACTGATCAAATGCATCTGCAACAGTCTCGATCCTTTCTTGGAACTTCCAGTAGTGTGAGGTCACACTCGTCAGCTCTGACGTCTGATGTAAAAATCTTGGGGAAAATATTAACAAAATCAAGTCCTCTATTGCATTATAGATTCAATTCCTGCTGTACTGCCTCAGTGTCTGAAGAGGCACTAATAATTCATAAAAACCCTTAGCAGTTAGCCTATGAAGACTATACTCAAAGTCTATTATCAAGTGTAGGTTATAAAATACAATTCAAAACATTCCAGAATTTAGCAAAATTGTGAATTAAAAAAAATCATTTCATTATGTTTTAGTTGTCCTAACCCCTTTCTACCCTTTCATGGAAGCAACTTTTTATTTTATAAGTCTCTCTCATTACTATTCTCTCTTTGTTTTCACATCTTTTCCTCTCAGCACACCCACCTCACTTTCTTGTCTAGTTTAAATTCATTAGATATTTTGCTGTAGGAACTTACTGTTCAATTATTGTACCATTAATCACATCAGTCGTACTTTCTCCCCCTCACTCCCATTATAATTAGTCTTGTTTGACAGTTGTTATCTTGGAAAATGGCAGTAATGGTGAATGGCACACAGAATGCCAACAGAAAAGCTTAAATGAAAGACAGACGAACTACCATGGGATGGGTGCAAAGTCAGGGAACATTTTTCGATCCTGTGAAAACTGGGCAGAGCAGATGAAAGAGCAGCTCAGCAGTTGGTCAGATTTCGCAAGACTTTAAATCAATTTCTCTATATTGGATGCTTAAGACAAATAAAATGCCTGTGAGTCATCCTGGCATGAGTCACACTTAATGGTGCAAGCAACATGGGTCATTTGTTATTGGACTGTGTGTTTGATATTACGCCAAGTGTTGTAACACCAAAATGAAATACCAGTGAAATTAAAAGATTAATTTAGCCTTAGACCCTGAGGATGTATTTCCCTCGGGCTCTGAACCTTAACTTTGAAACCACTTGTCTGGCACAACAAGTGGAGTTCCAGATAAAATGTTATAGTCAAGAAAGTGTTTGAATGGCATCTAGTTGATTACCCATAATGGCCTAATATAAAAGAGCCTAACGTGTGATAATGTGATGTATTAGATTCAGCAGACTACTAGTGTTTTGCTGAACTGCTTTAACCAAAGTCTACATGGAAAGCAGTAGCACTGTTTGGACTGGATAAACTGTATATCACTATGCTGTGCGTCATTATGGGCTAGCATGTCACATTCATAATGCAAACACTTCCTTGAGCACACATGTAAAATGCATGGTGATAGGAACACCAAGCAAAGACTATCGGACACATTGTGGTGCTGTTAAGGTCACTTAAGGGTAAGCATCTTTAATTGAGGAAGAGTTACACAATGGTTGTATCGTTTTGAGTATCTGACCTTTGCATAAGCGGTTGATGAGCTGCAGTGTCAGATAACAATTCTGTGCCCTCATATCTTCACAAAGCAATTATCATTCATTAGGTTAGCCATCCTAATGCAAGTTCTTACCTGTAGAATCAACCCTTTTTTTGTGTCCATGCTATTTATACCAAATCCATTTTCTGTAATTTGAGCATGGCTCAGATACACAGAGCACCAATGTAGGACACTATATAGTTCATGTATAGTGTGTGAAGGAAAAAAAACTAGCTATGTGCCACATAAAACCTCAGACTGACGGTGCTGTGTTACAATAATACTGCTGCATTTTCACAGAGACTGAAGGTGACTAGGTAGTGGGGCCACCCATGTTGTGCCGTGCAGAGGCTTGTGCAGTACAGTAAACATGGCAGGGGCCTCAAGCCCCTGGCCAAGCTGTCTGTAGCACACGCCAACTTGAACTAACTGAAAAAGCTTGTCCTTACAGTTGGCCGTGCCCAAATGGATGAAATATTCACAGCTTGGCCAATGGAGATCAAAGTAACAGGTGACACATCATTAACTTGTCATGTTGTCCCACGGAAACCTTTATTTTATTCTAGGGATGTTTTAAGAGATCCGTCACAAATTAGATTGTAATGGATTTTCCTAAAAAAGTAAAAAGTTAACGATGAAATACACCAATGAAATACACAAGTGAATCTCAAAAACCAAACTTTACTCCATTCACAAGAGATTTTTAAGTTTGGTTTTGTTACACAATGAGAGTAAACAATTGTTATTTAAACAGAGTCTAATAGAAATGTACCTGTTGTAACTGGATATACAGACCCATTAATTATACAGTTCTATGTACCCCTGTTCTCCTTGGCAGTATTTCCTGTTGTCTCTGCCACCCAGTTAGCGTGGGAAACATACAATCTCATGTAATTTCCTGCCTTTTGTAAGCTCTCTAGGAGTGACTCTAGTTAATACACGGTACAAATAAATACAATGATCAATGCTGCGGTCAGAACATATGTGGGGGTGTGTGCATGCAGGTCTTCATGTCCTTGTGTGGACAAATTGTTCAAATACTGTTCTTCAGTAAGTACTATTCCTCATAAGTTCAACATGCATTTTGGGGATTAAGACAAAATTTCAAAGTTAGACTCAGAGATTAGGTAATGGTAAATGGTAATAGTAATAATATTAATAAATACTTTAATCATTCTTGGGGAAATTCTTGGGCAGGCTACCTTCTCAAGTCATATATGTAAAATGCACACAAACTCAATACTCAAGTTAAAGTGCAATATTTCACTGAAAGTAGGAGTACTCAGATACATGTGAATGTGCACCAGTTATAGCAGCAGCACAGTTGACTTCTCACAAGAAAAGAGATACACGTGCTTCATATAAAATCATGCCTCATGGTGGTTTTCGGCAATATAATTACCACAATTCTAAAAAAGATTTTTAGTGTGTTGCATATCTGGAACTTTACATAATATTGTTCAACTGATGGTGCTTTAAACATTTAAAATTACAAGAAGTAACATCAAGGTGGAGCATGCTATTAGCATGCAAATCGTAGAAGTAGAATGCTGACTAGAACAGTGTATATCTCACATTCCACAAGAGATGCCCCAGATGTTTAGACAAATTATGTTACCTTCTGTATTTCCCTAAAGCATACTTTTTCAACAGCATTGTAACTCTCTTCGTGTATGTAGACCAAATAACAATGACAAGTACTGTATAATTAAAGTTTGGTTTAAGCAGAGAGAAATCAAAATACCCAAACTAAGCACTGTTGTAGTCTTTGTTGTTGAGGATGGTATTGCCAGATTTTAGGAATTGACTATGTCAATTATAATCTATATACAGTATTTGTGTTAAATAATAACTGCCACAGATTATGGAAAGCATTTGGAGCCGGTGAAGAGTGGATTAGTGCTGACAATCACAGTTTTAGGAATTGGAAAGTCATTTCCAAAAACTGTCTAATTCCTGAGTAGGTTTGGAAGAAAGCAGTCCTTGAAGATACAGGAGTTCAAACAGGCCTTTTTATTCTCATTGCCCAAAAAGCTCTTGTGTAAACAACGTTAAAAGGTGTATTTGCTCTTTAACCTTGAAAAGTCTTTGTTGGTTTGATTCCAGACTAAAATATAATACATAGAGCATTTAAAAAAAACTAAATAACTTTGTGCTAAAATGGGACACTGAATTTTAAATATTTTAGCACTTGTTTTATAAAATATGTAATATTTCAATCCATGTATATTAGTGGAAGATTTTTTGATATTTATACTCTTTATTTTGCTGAAGTCTATAATTTACAATTGTCAATTATGGTGTTTCTTGTTTAAAGCCGAGAATCACAGGGCAAAGAAAAGAAATCCCCAATTCTGCAGCTTTCCAAATCATAGTCCCTCATCTTAATATGGTTTGTCAGAACGGGACATTCCCAAGAAGTTTAAATAGATATCAAACCTACAAAAACAAGAACAGCAGCACTATGAAAACACAGAACAGACTTTGTGCCATCATGGCTGGGGATCAGACATATGGCTCATGAAAGAAAACAAAGCATGTGCAGTAACATTTAGCTACAAGGAAAAAAAAGTCTAATAGTGGCTTGGAGTGAACACGTGTATCTTTCACATCTAATTTTTGACATTTTGTATCTCTTTCCTGCTCCTTTCTACCACTGGGACACAACACCAGCAGGAGAGGGATTGTATTTGATTGTGGTGGACCAAAACCCAGACAACTCACCAATACGTGTTTTGAATCAAGACTCAAAGAACCAGATTTAAAGTGATGGAGTGAAGAATGGAAGCAGGCAGATACTTGTGGGTTGGCAGCCACGAAGTGTTGTGGAAGATTGTAGAAAGAGGACAGCCAACTGGATGGCATCTGTGGTGAAAAAGGCATTTCCTTGATTTCCTTGGATCAAAGTTAGCCAGTGTTCCAAGTCTGTTTAGAGTATGTGTTCTAAGGTTTGATTTGGATAACTTCTTTAAAATGAACTCAGAATAACCCTAAATTTGAATGTAATGCATCTTATTTTTTTTGCTTCTAAGCAAACTAAACCTGTTTTAATTATGCACACCTTTCTGGGTAACAAGATGGTGCTACCTAAATAGGTCTCTTCTTTATCCATGGCATCAAACTTTCCTGTACACCCTTCTTTATCCACTTTTACATTTTTTTAATTCTGACTGTAATAACTTCACTACTAGTTTAATTTGGTTAGCCTGCCTACAATCCAGAATTAATTTTTCAAGTCTGTATACATTTTTTTTCCCCAGGGGCATTGCTGTGCAACTCTGACATCTTTATTTATTTTCACTTTGTATTTATAAATATTCTCTGCCAAAAGCAAACTAAAATCTACTACAAGTACTGAGCAATGTGATTTGTAAACACTGAACACACAGAAGCTTTTTATGCCCACACCCAGCTTCCCCCTACCTCACCAATGTATGTTTTTTAAAAAGTGCTTTTACACCAAGTGAGTTTTAATCGTCTGGCAATGGTTTTACTGCTTAGTCCTGTGTAACTGACAGGTTTGGGTGGCCCCATTTATAGATGAAATATCTGTTGTTTTGTTTTTTGCTAATTGCTTTCACACAACTTGGTCACAGGTGTTGGGTAGACTTTTGGTAAATGTTTGGCACAGATGAGTAAGCAACGATTCAGGGCCTACCTGGAACAGTGCAGGCTTTAAATAGCAGCAGGGCGTTACCCTTTTCCTTTGCCAGCTCTCTTGATGCGAACACACGAATTGATGAATTACAAGCTGACTGGAAATTATGAAGACTTGAAGAAAAAAAGAAGCAATTTTGCAGTAATTGCCATCAAGCTGTTAGGTCTTCAAGTGCAAGAGTCTTGCGTGTTGGGAGTGTGAGACAAGTGGGAGGCAGGTATTTTTAGTATCAAACTCCTCTGTTCCAGTGGCATGGAACTCAAGCACAACATACCTTCTGTGTTGTGCTTTCCTCCTAAAGACAAGTACTCACCAATCTATGTTTTTTGTGTTGGGAAGATTGCCAAGGATTTGGCTTCACAGAGGGTCACTAAGCAGAGCTTTTAATAGAACAGTCCTTTGCTGACTCAGAAAAAGTTCAGCATCTATGATGCCTGACCATCTGTTAAAAGACTTTTTGTTCTTTTTTGTCTCTGAAGGTGTTTCAGATTCAGATTTTATTTGTCACGTGCACAATCATACACAGTACGATATGCAGTGAAATGCTTGTACGACTGACAGCGACCTCAGAAACGTTCAAAAATGAGCGTTTCTGAGCTGTTTGTATTATTCATTATTATTATTCAATGCACATTATTATACATTATACACTTCCCCATTACATTTGTCCGCTATTCACCCTGCAGCATATTTAAGGTGTTTTAACAAAATCAATGAAAGTCTACACATTCAGTGCCCTCAGATAATGTGATTTAGAGTGTAGTTCTCATCTGAGGGACCAAACTGGAGTTCAGCATTTGGTGCAGAGTCAAGTGGACCGAGTCTTCCTCTTTTGGGGGGTCTCGGTAACTGCATTTTCTGTATCTACCCAGAGCTTGTAGCCATAGATGAGGGTAGGAACGTATAGATCGACTGTTAAATCAAAAGCATTGCCTTTTGGCTCAGCTCTCTCTCTTAATCACAATGGAAGGGGGAAGAGCCTGCATTACTGCGGATGCCGCACCAATCCGTCTGTCGACCTCCCGCTCCATTTGTCCCTCACTTGTGAACAAGACCCCGAGATACCTAAACTCCTCCACTTAAGGCAGCACCCTGTCCCCAACCTGGAGAGAACAATCCACCCTTTTTCCGGCTGAAAACCATGGTCTCAGATTTAGCGGTGCTAACTTTTCATTCCCGCCGCTTTCCCGCCCCTCTGCCCCTTGGCTGCGCCTAGAAATTCTGTCTATAAAAATTATGAACAGAATCGGTGACAAAGGGAAGCCCTGGCGGAGTCCAACCTCAACTGGAAACGAGTCCAACTTATTACCGACAATGCGAACCAAGCTCCTGCTTCTCCTGTACAGGGACTTAGTGGCTCGTAGCAGCGAGCCCTGTACCTTGCACTCTTGGAGCACACCCCACAGGATCGCTCAAGGGACATGATCGAATGCCTTCTCCAAATCCATAAAACAAATTTGAATTGGTTGGAAAAACTCCCATGCCCCCTCCAGGTTCCTGTCAGGATGTAGAGCTGGTCCAGGGTCCCATGACCGGGACGGAACCGCATTGTTTCTCTGAATTCTAAGATTCAACGATCGATTGAACTCTCGGGGGAAATTGCCTCCGATGTCCATGCGATGTTGCAGAGACGTGTCAATCAAGACTACCCGACAACACCCAGAGCTTTAAGGAACCCAGGATAGACCTCATCCAATCCAGGTGCTCCGGCACCTCAGAGTTTTCTAACTACCTCAGTGACCTCAGCCCCCGATATGGACTTGCCCACCTCAGATTCCCCTGGCTTCACCTCCGCTAGGGAAGACGTGCTGGTGGGATTGGGAAGATCCTTAAAGTATTCCTTCCACCGCTCAACAACGTCTACAGTTGAATTCAGCAACCCTCCTCCTCCACTGTACACAGTTAGTGGAGCACCGCTTTCCTCTCCTGAGACGCTTGAGGGTTTGCCAGAATCTCCTCAGTGCTTTTCAAAATTCTTTTTCCATGGCTTCCCCAAACTCCTCCCATATCTGAGTTTTTGCCTCTGCAACAGCTGAGGCTGCAGCACACTTGGCCTGCTGGTACCCCTCAGCTGCTTCTAGAGTCTCACTGGTCAACAAGACATAGTAGGTCTCCTTCTTCAGCTTGATGGCCTCCTGTACCCGAGGTTTGCATTGCCGTTTCAGCAATGGAGGCCAGAAACATGGTCCATTCAGACTCAATGTCCCCTGACTCCCCCGGAATGAAGTTCTGCTGGAGGTGGTGGTTGAAGATCATTCTGACAGGTTCCTCTGCCAGATGTTCCCAGCAAACCCTCACAACACATTTAGGCCTGCCTGGTTTCTCTAGCAGTCTCCCCCGCCACCTGATCCAACTCACCACCAGGTGGTGATCAGTTGACAGCTCAGCCCCTCTCTTTACCTGAGTGTCCAAGACAGATCCGATGACACAACTACAAAGTCAAACTATGCATCGAACTGCGACCCTGAACCTAGAATCACAGCGTGGGGCCAGGAGCAAGGTCGTCCCTGCCCGGCGCCTCTCACCCACAGCAACTCCAAAATGGAACTAAGTCCAGCCTCTCTCAAGAGAAATTGTTCCAGAGCCCAGACTGTGCGCAGAGGTGAGTCCGACTATATCTAGTTGGTACCGCTCAACCTCCCGCACCAGTTTAAGCTCCTTCCCCGTCAGAGAGGTGACATTCCATGTCCCAAAAGCCAGTTTTAGCAACTGAGAGTCAGACGGCCAGGGTTCCCATCCTGCCACCACCCATAGCACTATGCACCAGACCCCTATGGCCCCTCTTGCAGGTGGTGGGCCCACAAGAGAGTGGAACCACGTTGCTCCTTCAGCAAGCCCGGCTGGACCCTGTTGTTGTTGGTCCAGCCACTAGGCACTTGCCGGCGAGCTCCCACCACGGGCCTGGCTCCAGGGTGGGGCCCCGGGTACCCGTTCCCAGGCAAGGGAAATGCTACTCCTTTGTCTCTCTTATCCATAAGGGTTTTTTTGGATTGAATTTGTCTGGATCTTCACCGCAGACCTGTTTGCCTTGGGAGATCCTACCAGGAGCATATAGCTCCCAACAACATAGCTCTGAGGATCACTAGACCACGCAAGCCCTTCTGCCATGGCAAGGACTCGATCCTAGAAGGGAAGTGTAAACTCAGTTACATTGAAACTGAGCAACTGTTGAAAAATAAAAACTATGTGGCAATAATAAAGAAATTATGAATAACAAACACTTCTGGTGAGTTGGTGGTTTTGAATGTCAAGGGCTGGATGCTCAAGTGGGTACTCTTTTGGCGGTTGCTTGTCCAGGCCTGGCCGTACTGTCTTTGTCATGCCCGAGCTGGGGAGTGGGGGCCCTTGACATTGGTCTGCCCTGGCAGTGGCCTTCAGGCTCAGTACCGCAGAGCTTCTGCACTGGAACTGCTGGATGACCCCTCTTCAGGGGTCCCCTCTGCCCTTTTCCGGGACAGTTGCACACTAACTTAGGGAGGTAACAAAAATAACAAAATCCACGGGGAACCAGAAAAAAACTAAATAGGAATAAATAACCTACAACATCAAACCATGAACACAAACTCAATCCAAACCAAAAACTCACTTTGCCAAACAGAGTCCAGGGAAATATGGATGACCAGACACAGCCGAACACAGGAGTACATAGGGAGAACACATGGAGATCTGACAAAGCAGTACTGAAGGAGCAGGGTTAATATGTCCTGCACCAGGTTGGTTGATTAGAGAAACCGGAGAAACAAACACATGGACCAGATTCAACAGGAGTGCTGGGAGTAGTACTTCATAAAACCAGAAAGTCCAGAGGGTGACAAGGGGATGATGGGTACTGTAGTACGATATAACCAGAAAAAATCACTAAGACACAGAAGAATACTAAAAGGGAACTTGTAACTGAACCAAATATGCAGACACCAAACAAATAGATGAACATAATAAAAAATGTACAGATCCAGAACTTAAACTAGACAAACTGTGACAGTAATATTAGTTCTGTGTGCAGTTCAATAACATTTAACATTTATTATTTAATGATTCATACAAATTTGGTAGTTGCTTCTTCTTTTATTTCAGAAGTCTTTTTTTCAGCAGGTATGCAAGCAGATTATCTGTATTTTATTTCTCTCTCTCTCTCTATCCTCTTTTTCTTTTCTTCCTCTCATTCTGTTTCTTTTTTTTCCTATCTTTTCTCTGTCCCAACGGTCTTGTCTACCATGAGCTCAGAAAAACAAATTTAAAAGGGCTGTGAATGGTGCACAGATACACAAAATGTCACGTATCATCTGTGTTACTAACATGTTTACTAACATACTAACATGTAAACAGTTTTACCAATTAATATAGCACTTTGTTGAAGCATGTGAGTTTAAGGTTGTAGTTTGATTTATTATCAGATATTCAACTTTAAAGTCAGTTTTTTTTTAAGTACTATCTTAACTTTATCTTCAACATTTTAAAGTTATTTGATTGCTAAATAATAAAAAAAATCAACCTGTCTATACAAAATATATAACTCAAAATGTAATGTATACGAATACTGGCTGTGTTTAATTAATAACAAAAATCTTTGACTGACAGAGCAATTCAAGCACCAAAAGTAGTAGTGAATGCAAATTGCAACACAGGCCTTAACAAAGACTAATACATTCCCTATGTCACTGTGAGCACCCTTGTCAGAAGATTATCACTGTGGCCCGCTAATCACACACTGATTAATGCACCCCCCCAACCTTGCGGGACCGTCTACAGCCAAAATGAGTACAGTTCTTGGAAAAGTTTGGGGCAGTTTCATCCATCTGTCAGGCAGCTCTATGGAAGCATGCCCTGACAGATCCCTGTGTGCCCGTTATACAAGTAATTCCAAGTAAATGTGTGCGTGTCTGCATACATGTGGTTGGCTGTCAGACTTTGTGTTACAGTCGAGTTATAGTCTGATAGGTCCAAACAATTATCTGCTGACACAAAGTAGAAAAGCTGACAAAAATATCTAGCCAGAAGGTTCATCAATTTAAAGCTACAGTATGTAACCTTTCTCAAATATTTTTAGTAGAAACATGTTGTTATGGGTGCCTCTCATGAAGTCAGACTCACATGACTCACATTTGCTACTAAAGGCTTTTTGAGCAGGACTCACACCAAATTTAAAAAATGTTTACAATTTCAATCATTTTTAATTAGTTGATAATAACTATTACTGTGTTATGAGATGGTATATGACAATAAAGAACCAGAGATATAACTGGATGGAGCAGGGTGAATCAATATGGAGGATCATGCCAGTGCTAGCTTAAATTGACAGGTACAGTTATTGATCCTTTTAGTAATCTTTATAATAATTAATTGAGTAGTCAAATAACAAATCATATTGTAGAGAAAATAAAATATCTTAAAGAAAATTACACACTAATGAGATTTCATCCATCTATCATTTTAGAAAATCTATATTTTCATTTTGTAAGGAGCAGACATTATTATTTATGTATTTGGAAGGCTTCTTCATTTAAAGAGGTAAAGGCATGTAGGAAGTGCTGCAAACACATTTCTGAGTTTTAAAGAAAACCCTTTCCAAGGAGCAAACACAAAGAGGTATAACAGACAGCAGGGATGTTTATAGAATCCACAGCAAGGACTTTGAAAGCATTTGCTCTCCAAAATAAATCATACTTCCTACACAGTTATGTTTAACACTGGTGTTGCACCCTTGGCATGCGTTACTGAATTGGCTTACACTGTGCAGGAGGCCTTGGGAATGCTCCTCAATTTAAGAATCAATTCTGACACGAGTGCCATGTTATTCATGGCATTTTTTTACATTGAATGCACAACTTAATTAAGTTACTGCTGGCACAGAGAGCACAGCAGTTACGGGGCATCTTTGTTCCAGTAGCTTGGATTATATGATAAGTGCTTTTCCTGCTAGTACTTGCACTTAAATGTTGTTATATTTTTAGTGGTTCCTCAAAAATATAGCATTTACAATTTAGATATTACAGCCACTTTAAGCGGAGTGCTAGGATGAGGTGTCACTTTCATAGAAGTCTTACAGCCTGACAATGTTGCTTCTTGAGAAGACACAAACAGCTGCAAATATTTTAGTTGCCTGGGGATGTTATTGCAAAATTCAGCGTACCGACAGAAAATAAAACCTGTCTGCAATGACGACGGTTCTAATTCTGTAACAGTGGTGAAGATTTTGGAAGACAGGCTTGTACGTGGGTCAGTGCAACATGCAGGTAAAATGCTCCAAAATTGTCAAGTCAAACTAATTTGCAGCATAACTGAATTGCCTGTACTTTTGATAATCATAATTTAAGGACCCTAATGTGAATCCACATGTCTGCCAGGTGCCTTTCTTTGTGGAGTTTGCCTGACTTTATGTGTCCTCTATCATTGTGGATGCACTAGGCAAAACTGAATTACAGAACATTACGGTATAAATCAAACTATTTAAAATTTTTTTAGAAATTTTTAGAAATATGAGTTTTCTGGAATTTGCTTTTACAACATTACATTTAAAAGTGTTAATTGAAGGGGTGTGACAGAAGACTGGGATTACCTATTCAGGAACCGACATTTTTCTTGCCACTATTCAAGGAAATTAAAATGCTGTGGTCAACAGTATCAAAATCAGCACAAAGATCTAAAAGCACCACGATGGCAGAGTCACCAGAATCAACTGTCAATGAAAGATCATTAAAAACCTCTGTGCTGTCTCTGTGCTGTGGTGCACATAAAACAAGACAAAAAACTTCCAGAATGACATTTTCATTCAGGAAAGTTTGGGCCTGAATAAAAACAAAGTTTCCCAGAACCTTTGGAAGAAAAGGTAATTTTGATATAAGTCTAAAATCAGACAGGTCTGTGGAATTTTAAAATGGGATTTTAAAAGGGGCTAGACTTCGGTCATGTTTAAAATCAGCTGGGACAAGTCTCCAAGCAATGATTTATATATATGGTGAGTCTAATAGTGTTAAAATCGCCTTCAATAAATCTAGGGAACAGACTACAGGAGTCAGATAGCTAAATATCTCTCCCAAGATAGAGAGAGAGAGACAGGTTGAAACTGATTCCAAACAGCTGATCAGGGGGGCTGAAGAGAAAAAAGAAGAGAACACAAGCAGAGGGACTATGTGTGATCTGATGTCAGCAATTGTGCTAGTAAAAAAAGAAAGTTCACACAGATTGTAAGAGATACATCAAGACCAGTAATTACAACAGGATTAATAACTGTATTAATAGTGTTAAATAACACTCTTGGCCTGTGAGAGTTATTCTCTATCAAATCTGAATAACTATTGTGTTCTAGCAGCTTAACACTCTAACCCATCCCTAAAAATATTGAAAATCACTTGGAGTCTTTTTTTTTTTTACTGCAGCAGTATCAAAGATAACAGGTCAGTGAATTGTGCATAACAGATTTTGATTTCACAGACAGGACAACTATACAATAAGTCCAGAGTGTGTTTGTGTTCCTGTGTCGGACATGTGGCGCAGGTGAGCTTGAAAGTCTTAATGACATTTAAACAATTTTCTGCCAAGGATTGAGTTGGACAGTAGACATGAGTGTTAAAATCTCCAAGATTTAAGATCCTGTCAAACTCTCTGCTAAAAAGTCAGGAAAATCCTGGATATATTCCTTGATCAATTTAGATTTTCTGTGAACAGCATGGTGGTGTACTGGTTAGCAGTATTGATTGCCTTTCTGTGAGGAGCTTGCATGTTCTCCCCATGTTTGCGAGGGTAGCCGGAGAACTCCGGCTTCCTTCCACCATCCAAAGACAAGCATGTAAGGTACATTGGTGTGGATGTGAACATTCATGGTTGTTCGCCATAAGATTATAAGTATGGTATTTTGACAGACAGAATTAATAACCGAGACATGTCTTCTTTATTGTTTTCAATCAATATCTAAAGTATTACTTAATTTTTATCAGTCTTCTGATGTTCATGCGCATGAAGGTTCACACGTGACTTTACCATACCTCTGTGGTCAGTCTAAAAAGTTTTACATTAGTGACTAACCTTCCAGAGGGGATTAAACTATTGTTATTCTCTGTATAAGCAGCTATAGAATCCAGCCATAAATGATGAAGACCAGTGCTGTGCAACTACCTTGTTGATAAGCACCAGCCCAAAATGTCTTTTTGATATATATGCAAACTGCAACTACCATGGCCCCATGACTCTCAATGGTTCAGTGCGATAGCGTGCACAAAGAATTTATGCACTTACAATTTAAGAGACAGGGCGGGTCGGGCAGAACAAGTTGACAGATAGACAGACATATGACCTGCAAACGTCTGTAGGACCGTTTGTACAGCCTCGCCTTATATTGGTTACAGTTTAAGCCCAATCTTTGAATCTACACACTGGTCTTATTTAGCCCAACTCATGCTAGGTGTGGCACAGCGGCAGGCTAAAGGAAACCAAAACCAAATGGGCTTCAGGCTTGGCCCCTCAGCTGAAGCCGCCGTTGGTCCCTCCAGGAGCTGGCTGCTGTCTAGTGGCTGCCCAGGAAGAAAGGAGTGTAAATCAGGCTACACAGGCGTGGTCCGCCGCACAGTTCACCGCTGCACAGCCAGCAGCATTGGCAGAGGGACAGTAGTTAGACAAACCTCGAGGCCTAACGTGCAGTGAGGGGTTCGCAGAAGGCTGTAGAGGCAAGCTGTGTGTGTGTTACTGTTTCTGAGTGCATTTGCTCTTAATGAAGAAAGACACCTCTGGCAAAACAGATCAAGTGAGAGGAGGACAGGGATGGGAGGGGTCAGCAGCAAAACAAGGGTACAGCGAGTGCACTGTGCCAGTACCATTGGAGGTTTGGAGCACTAAGAAAACAAGCACCATGACCAAACTTCATGAGGCGAGCAGTGAACATGCAGTCTGGGAGGAGGAGGAGAGAAGGCGACTGAGGGCCCTGCCAGCGCTGAGATTTAAACCAGAGCTCTTTAGTTTGTTGACTTTCTCATAAGAAGGCAACAGCCTTGCCAACTCAATTTTAATTCACATGGCTACTTTGCATGAGAAATGGTGAAAGCATACATTCAAGTGCATTTTAAACAAGCCACTGGTTTTATCTTCACAGCTGGTGTGTGTGTGGCTTTTTTTGTTTTTGCTGTTAAATGTGTCACATGAATGTTTGAAATCTTTTGTGCTGTATAGTAGAAATGTCAGTGTCATAGACAATGTGCAGCACCTACTCATTCCTCCATGAAGCTGAAACAAGGTTGCAATGTAAACAATTATGAGGATTGGTATTAAGGATAAGCATCCACAAAAGTAAATGTGCCAGCTGGAAAGGAGGTGGCGCTCCACAAATTCATATGAATATAGCTTAGCCTGGAAAGATAGCTTACTAACTTATAAA
>JAUMTR010000013.1:16993274-17005591 GCA_032270685.1 Microctenopoma stevenorrisi | reverse complement strand
ATGCCGAGTTGAGTATGAACTGACAACGGAAATGAGGAAGTGCAGAGGCTTAAATAGAGAGACTGATTGCTAATAAGACAGCTGGAACTAATTAGGCAGTGAAGGTGGAGAGAGAGAGGGGAGTGGCCAAGGTGAGGGAGGAACAAAGGACACATGAGGGCTGGAGGAGACATGACACTGACACCTGTTCTCTCTATGCCTCAGTCCTTCTTTATGATGCTCGGTCTGCATCACCCTGCTATGTGAATTTTTCATCACAATGCCTGCCTTGCTCTTCTAATGCACATGTAGCAAAAAAAAACAAAAAAACACAGGCCTTTATGCACGATGGCTATTCACAGAATGCTAATAAAAATGTGGTTGTATCAACATGTTGATGAAAGAATGGCATTATTTCTTGAGTGAGACAGACTAACAATCTTAAATATTAAGCACATTTTAATATATATATATACATATATATATATATATCAGATAGATTATGTTAGTAAACTTAAACAGAGTACTACAGATACTTATCCATAGGGTGTACGTGCCAGTCCACATATCTCTGGTGAATACAGATAAAGACTAAAGCTACAGTACGCATGAAGAATGTTGTCATTTCTATAAGGATATTTTTGTATACTTAAGAGAAACTTGAGTGCAAAAAGAGTCAAAACCCCAGACTGCACTGTAATCAGTGTTAGAAGACGTTCCAGTAGATAAGGCTTGTGTAAATATTGTCACAGTATATTTAGGTTGTCATGTTGAATGAAGGTACCTGCATACTAGCAAACTTCACAATTAGTGTAAGTCTGACAGGAGGCAAGCATGAAAGCCCTACAAGGGCTTTAAAGGCTTTCTTTTGGGTCAGTGACACAATTGTTCAAAGTCTTCCTGCTTGCCAAAACATGTATTACACATATTTAAATTAACACTTGAAACCCTTTTTTTTCCTGCCAGAAAATGCCAGACCTAGGTTTGATAAGGTCTTAGAACGGTAGCTGGTAGTCTGGACAGAAAGAGTGCCATCTGCATTAAAGCTGAGTAATTAATTCATAATTCAAATCAACATAGAGGTTCTCTAACCCAGACTCTATACTACATGGTGACAGGTAGAAAGACTGACTCTAGAATGAAAATGTGCTCTGGATGGAAATAGGACAAGAAAAGTTGGACAAAAGATGTGAAAAGGGGATTTTGGTTAGTTATGAATAACAGTAATATATCATATTTGGTCTATTGCACAGACTCAGGGAGACTAGTGAAGTTAATTACAAAATCATGGTCCAAACTCAAACAGATCTGGAAATCGGAAAATAGTTGATTGCCAAGATATCAAAGTACAAAACACCAGAGTCTCAAGCTTAAACTTGAGCTAAAAGAGTCTCAAGTTAAACGTTGTACTGAGTTTACTCAGTACTTAAAAAAGAAGTGGTGTTAATGTTGGAGGCTTGCTCTGCTCCCACTCAACAGGTTCTTTTAAAATTAATCCAGCACGCAAAAGTTACCACAGGTCAGAATGGGAGGTACACTTTATTACACACAAATTGATTAAAACCTATACAAACCCTAAAATACTATCCATCCATCTATCTATTCATTATCTGCCGCTTGATCCGGGGTCGGGTCCAGGTGGCATTCTTACCAGATGCCCGACCACCTCAACTGACTCCTCTCTATGCACAGGAGCAGCGACTCTACTCCGATTCTCTCCCGGAATGACCGAACTTCTCACCCTATTTCTAAGGGAGAGTCCAGCCACCCTTCGGAGGAATCTCATTTCGGCCGCTTGTATCCGCGATCTCGTTCTTTCGGTCACTACCCAGAGCTCGTGACCATAGGTGAGGGTAGGAACGTAGATCAACTGCTAAATCGAGAGCCTCGCCTTTTGACTCAGCTCTCTTTTCACCACGACAGACCGGTGTAGAGTCCGCATTACTGCAGAGAGCGGCCTGGTAGCTCAATGGGTTAAGCGTCAGACTGGGATGTAGGAGGTCGTAGGTTCGAATCCCGTCTGACTCCTAATCCATCCCCTACCAGGTGTGTCCCTGAGCCAGACACACAGTGCTAGCTCCTTGTAAGTCGCTTTGGATAAAAGCGTCTGCCAAGCAAACTAAAGTAAAGTAAAGTAAAGATGCCGCACCGATCCGTCTGTCAATTTCTCCCTCCATTCGTCCCTTACTCGTGAACAAGACCCCGAGATACTTAAACTCCTCCACTTGAGGCAGCACTCTGTCCCCAACCCGGAGAGAACATTCCACCCTTTTCCGGCTGAGAACCATGGTCTCGGATTTAGAGGTGCTGACTCTCATCCCTGCTATTTTACACTCGGCTGCGAACCGCTCCAGTGAAAGCTGAGATTCTGAGGTCACCAAACAGCATCCCCTCCGACCCTTGGCTGCGAGCCCCGTACCCCGTACTCTTGGAGCACACCCCACAGGATCCCTCGAGGGACACGGTCGAATGCCTTCTCCAAATCCACAAAGCTGTCAACTGATCACCACCTGGTGGTGAGTTGGATCAGATGGCGGGGCAAGCTGCCAGACAGACCTGGCAGGCCTAAACATGTTGTGATGGTCTGCTAAGAACGTCTGGCAGAGGAACCAGTCAGAAGGATCAACCACTACCTCCGGCAGAACATCGAGTATATCCAGAAGGAGGCCCCTGCCTCCTTCGGGATAAGCGGCCTCCACTGCCGAAGCATCAGTGCGGAGCTGTGGCGTAAGGTTGTCGGTGCCTCTCGTGGCGGCAATTCCCGTACCTGGTGGACACCTAGGGTGCGGGTGGCCGCTAAGCTGAAGAAGGAGTCCTACCAGGTCTTGTTGATCCGTAGGACTCCAGAAGCAACTGAGGGGTACTGGCGGGCCAAGCGTGCAGCAGCCTCGGCTGTTGCAAAGGCAAAAATTCAGGTATAGGAGGAGTTCGGGGAGGCCATGGAAAAAGACTTTTGATCGGCAACGAGGTGATTCTGGCAAACCATCAAGCGTCTCAGAAGGGGAAAATGGTGCTCCACTAACACTGTGTACAGTGGAGGTGGGGATCTGCTGGCCCCAGGTGCCGGGGCCCCTGGGGTGGACGAGGTTCCTTAAAGCTCTGGATGTTGTGGGGCTGTCTTGGATGACACGTCTCTGCAACATTGCATGGACATCGGGGGCAGTTCCCCTGGATTGGCAGACCGGGGTGGTGGTTCCTCTCTTCAAGAAGGGGGACCGGAGCATGTGCTCCAACTACAGGGGGATCACACTCCTCAGCCTCCCCGGTAAGGTCTATGCAGGGGTGCTGGAGAAGAGAGTTCGATCGATAGTCGAATCTCAGATCGAAGAGGAACAATGCTGATTCCGTCCCGGCCGTGGGATACTAGACCAGCTCTACACCCTGGCCAGGATCCTGGAGGGTGCTAAAGTACAAAAAAAAACAACAAGAAACAAGAGCTAAAATCAGTTAAAAGCCGACTAAAACGGTGAGAGGCACCAAACCTGGATAAGTGTCCGTGAAGTCCATGCAGGCGGTTGCGAACCACGATACCGAGAAGTGGAGAAGTCCCTTCTCTGTATCTTTCTCTGGTTCAGATCCTGCCAGTTGCGGATGGTCACAAAACCCTCTTGCACGCCACCGAATCTCCACCGTCACTCTACGCCACACCGATACTGTAAGAAATAAGCAGGACCCTCAGTCGCTATGGGGTATAGCCCACGGAGACCCTAACTACACCACACGGAACCCAAGATGCGAGCACGTTCCTTCATTTATCTGTACTCTGTGCATCGAATCCTCCTCCTCAGATTGGCCTGAGGTGTCCGTCCCCAGCGTCCGGATTTGTCATGTGGCTCAACGTTCGGGTGATCCCACCGCTCAACACTTGACCTTCGTTTCCGCCCGGTCCTCCGTTCCTCGTCTTTCCGCTCTCCTTTGTTTCCTTTTCTGTCCGTTTCCTTCCTTTCACCAGGTCCAGCACGTTTCCTGCCGGGGGGGAGACAGGGTCAAGGGAGTCCTCGGCCGCGGGCGGCCATTACTACCGGCCTCCTTACCTTTACAGACGAGCTCTCGGTCTATGGCGGAGGCAACTCGCTCGCCGGGCTCTCTACCACGGCTCCCTGTCTCACGCACACCTGCATACATGCCCGGCCCGGCCTCCTCCCGAGTGCACACTCTTCCTCTTGTCCCAAAACCCTCTGTCTGTCCTTCCTTCTTCGCCTTGTCCACCTGCCTGTGTCCTTATGTACATGTGACTGGGTACTACCCAGTGGGGAGGATACAGTCCGGATTGCAAACCCGTGTGTGTGTGTCCAATCACACTTGTTACATGCACTGTCACTGCACACCAAACCAGTCTCATGCTCCTAGTCACATAATCAAAAAACACACAACTACATGCCAATAAAAGGATAAAATGCACACTAAAACAAGATTAGGATTGCCACGCCATGGTCCATATAATAAAATCCTCCCCTCTGACATTAACAAGGCAAACTTTTTGTAAGTTTGTGTCATCTTCAAGTTCCAGGGTGTCTTTTTATGGTGTGTTTTAAAGTCCAAGGTCAAACACGTTTATTTTTATTATCACTAAATATTCACATTTGAGAAGGTTGAGCCTTTTTTGGCACAATATGAGTTCAGCAATAAACGCTTCATGACGATAGTCTAACTTTCCTGTTGAATTGGTAAAAAGACATTAATACGTAATCAACTAATTCGATCAGCTCTTTATTAGCGTAATTCAGATTTTTGTGTTATGCAGAAGGGAGGAGATCATCACGTTCTAATGACACATGCATCAAAATTATTAACTCATAAGACAATCCTAAGCATATTTGGCTGTAGTTCGTCCATTTTGACCTGCCATGACAAGCTAAATGCTTTTCCCCATCACATCATAGGAATTAAATATGGTTTGTGCTTCCAACTGTGCAAGAGAACAACCATTATCAGTCATTCCTAATCAAATGTTGGCCCTGGCTCTGTGGCTGGATGAGGATAAGGTGGGTGTGTATGTTAGGGACGGCCCCTATGGTCAGTTTAGGATAGAGGCATCACTTTTTCCAAAATTAATATTTCAAGACAGTTGAACTTCAGACATGACAGCAGGGTAAGTTTTTATATTGTTTACTGAAGAGGAATTCTTCACTGAATAAGACAAATGTCAGCGCTAGAAACAAGAAATATTACTCAAATCTGTGAGGCTGTCAAACCCCCAGAGCCACATGATGACAAACAATGAAACAATCATTGGGCAACTGGGGGTGTTTTCTTTATCCAAGCAAGTTTTATTTTCCATTATCACAACTCCTGGAATGGAAAATGCATTCCTAAAAAAAATATCTTTCTTGCATACAATCAGCTCACATTTTACATGCTGATAACATCCAGCTTTTCTGAGTTGTAACTTTGAAGTAGAGCTTGTCACACACAATAAAAAGTGTATTTTTCCCTGAGCTCAGAAAAATAGATTTTTTTTTCCTTTAGAACAGTCAGTACTTTAGTCTACTAGCACTCTTATTACATCTGTTTGCCCTGGCTTCATTGTTGCGTTTCTCTGATCACAGTGTGACCACACTGGGACAGAATCCACTCTATGAAATTTCCATCATTTGCATTTCGATTGACGTGCAGATCTTATCTCATACCTCACTCAAATGTCTCTGAACAATAAAAAAAGTTTAATTGGTGAATGACTGATTTGAAAATGCAACTTCCGGAATTCTAAAAGTGGAAAAAAACATGAAAAGTTTAACATTCATCTCTACAATGAGGTTATTATTCTTGCAAACTGCTTAGACAGACAATCAGACAGTACACCACTTCTAGATACGTACAGTAGGGCAGCAGCCTCCCCTCACAGATTACATCAATCCTCAAGAAGAGCAGAATAAACCATACTCATTCAATCATGTGCTCACCTAGAGTGAAGCTAGCTCAATGCTTACAGGAATGAATCCTATTTCATATCCTGGAGCTCACTGTAGCTTGCATAAACATCTTGCAGCACATTACCAGAGCAGCAGCTGAATGTGTTCAGAACAAAGACGGTCATGTAGATCTACAACAACATACCAAGTTGTAGAAATATGTTACCTGAAGGTGCAGTGCAGTACATCTTCTTCATCAAGGTGTAGTTCAGGTTTGTTTAGCAGGTTAAAATTTTGACTGCTAAAAACACTTAAAGTGCCTCACTGTGCTGATTTCATCATAGTGCCATACATGTCACAGCACATCACCTATAAAGGGGAGCAGCAGGTTAGAGGGTTTCTTCTCTGCTCTTAGAAGATAGGTTATGATCTTTGTTCTTTGAGTTTTTTCCCATACTGCCTTTACCTCACAGTTTCTTTAGCTTTACTGAAGCAAAACCAGGCAGTTACCCCCTGCCACAAGCTTAACACAACATTAAGAATGTGCCCTGTTACATGTGAGAGGACCACCATTACAGACTTCCAACACTGCTACATACGCTGGTTAACCTCACATAAGAGGCTGGCACCAACACTTCACTGCCCCCGACCACATCAATGCAATCAGGGGCAACCAAAAACCTTGCTTCTGGACACATGCAAAGATGAAAGAGCCTGAAAAAAATCCCTGTGGTGCAAACATCAGCCACTGGAAAAAGGATTCATATGTGAGTATTGTTTCGATCACAAGTAGAGCTGAATTTTTTTCCTGTTGTTGTCCCGTTAATTTCACTGTATTATCTAATGCCCATGCTTCCCAAACAGGCTGCTGTTCCAATCTTTCAGTTTGAAGCATCATCCCAAACCTCTTGCTTTGTCTGGGAATTAAAGAGGCTCAACCTCTGTAGTTCATTTAGGCTTTTGCTGTGTAGTTCTTTTCATATGCTCAGTGGGTCCTTGGACCTCGCCCAGCACAGGAAGCTGAGCTTCTTGTGTCCACCTTTAATGTCATTCCAGGCAACAGGGAAAGGAAAGGACACACACACTCAAAAGGACAAACGGAGGGAGAGAGAGTAAAGAGAGACATACAGCAAAAACCGATTCCGGGGATAGATTTCATTGACTGTGTGTGGTGCCTTAAATATCTGACTTCTACAGCTGTGAACACTGTTGAGTCTTGGCTGTGTTGGTCCCGGCTATGGGTGAAGCACTGTTGGAAGCAGATTTCTAAGGTCTAGATCATTTTTGTCCAAACCATGTGTTCACTCAGTAGCCACTCAGGTGTTTCAGAGACAAAAACCATTGAGCAAAAAGGCAAAGATGAATGAAAATGAAAATGAAAATTTAGTCGAAGCGATGGTAAGTTATACTAACATGGTGCTCTGACACAAAAACAGGATCTTCTGAATTTATCTTTCCTTCCATTTTGTCTCTTTGCTCCTCTCTATCCCCTCATGTACTTTCTACACCACTCAATCACATTTCCTTCCCATTGCCTTTCGCCAGCACTTGAGCTCCGTAATGACAATCCCAGATGTGGTTTAATAAATTCTCTGTGGCCTGACGACTGAACTCTAGCTTCACTCATGGAAGTTCACCGGAGCTCCATGTTTTAAGGCACCAACAGATGAGTCTGCTCATTGTGAGATGGAAGATGTTTTTACTCTTTAAGAAAAAAGCGTGCAGGAGGTTCGAGGGCTGGGAGAGAACATACTCTCTGCACGCCTAGAGAATATGTTTTCCATTAGGGACACATCATATTTCATGTCTTTTTTATCAATAAGATGGTTAGGAGTGCAGGCTGCGTAGAGCTGGTGAGACCACAAACTAAAAATATATTTATGTGCCACTATTGAGGCTGCAGTAATACGCCCATTGCATGCATTGAAATGATTTAGTGTGAATCAACGTCAGCAGCATCAGCAGACCTGAAAACACACAATGTGTTTACATGGCCCTGTGTAATATGAGCCTGATGGGTCCCTGTCGACACTGGCCACAAGTGACAGACCTGAAATAAGGAACTGTGAAAGTCGAAGTTGTTTTGTGAATATGAAGTGAAAAAATTAGATTTCTATTTCAGAGGAAAGACCTTTTACATTAACACACTTTCCAGCTATGAGTGCAGAGATCAATCAAGACAGAAGAAGCTGGAACCACAAGGTATTCTACACAAACTCGCTAACCACCATGCAACCTGCATGAAAGACGGGAAAAGTGTCCACAGAGTATGCAATGCACAACCAACAAATATATCTGTGAACGACGTTCTGCCCTTTTTCAAGTCTGACTTGAGAACTAAAGGAACTGCCAGTGAAAAACTTTTTTTTTTAAACTAGGTTTTATGTCATGGCAAAAGGTTTTAAAGGGAATATTTCCTTCAGATTTTCAAATTAAAAGTCTGTTAGCCTTGCCTGATCTTGTTAAAATTCAGCATTCTTAAATACTTTATGAGGTTTATGAGCTGCTAGGGTCAGGTCACGTGTACTGTAGAGTATGTGGGCCCCTCTCTCCCTTCATGAATACTCAACATATGAGGTGATGTCTTCATGCTAATTGTGGGTATTACTCAGATCTGGTCATTAATCTCTTTGTCTCTCTGTGTTCCTACTCCTTCTTTACATTTGTCATGATTTAGCTATTAGCATTTCTAAACTCAAGCAACCAAACAGATGGCAGAAAGATACATAATTGTGCATGATCCAATTGAAACAGAACGTATCCCTTTTCCCCTTCAATCCACCCATGTCCGTTCTTGCTGCGTGCCTTCAATGCCCTGCCCTTCGTTTTCCACAGAACCAAACTTTTAGGATGTATGATTGCTTTTGTGTGACTCTTGAACTTGACCCACTGACGCACAACACACCCTCCTCCCACATGTTCTAGCTGCCCAGCATACAATTATAATAAAATTATAAGAATGCTGATTGCTTTGTGCGCACAACCACGGAAGATTAGTATATCACAATGCACAGGCAAAGGAGGATTATACTGCTCAAAGCTGCTCTCCCAAAGCTCAGGTGACAAAGTTGTGATTCTCATTTGAACCTTATTTCCGTTTCTGTCCTGTGTGACATGTTTCTAAAATGTTCTTCCTAAAGTTCACTAGAAAAAATGGGTTGAGTCATCCTTGAGATCCAAGGAAGATGGCTCCCTTCTTTTGTCATTTGGAGAAGAAAAACAATTGGTTACAGTGAGGGAACATTATGGTTTGACTTTCTTTATGCACAGAGATAACTGAGTTATGGTTAGGCACAAAATAGGGTCAGGTATAGATGAAGATACCTCACAATAACCTGGCATCCCTATGACTCACATAATGATATACATATGATATACGTATAGAATGTGTATTGAGATGCCGTTGGGAAACGTCATTATGTAACAAAGTCTAAGAATTGCTTTGGACACTGAAACATGACGGACAGGGTAAATAAACTGTAGTGAGACTTTGGCGTCCAGAGACCTGCGGGCTGGTAGCTCAATGGGTTAAGCGTCAGACTGGGCTGCGTCAGACTGGGATGCAGAAGGTTGTGGGTTTGAACCCCGTCTGACTCCTAATCCATTCCCTACCAGGTGTGTCCCTGAGCCAGACACCCAGCGCTAGCTCCCTGTAAGTCGCTTTGGATAAAAGCGTCTGCCAAGCAAAGTAAAGTAAAGTTAAGTAAAGACCTCATAGTTGTCTTGTTAAACATTGGGGATATAAAGGACAGACAGCATTTGAGTAGAATATTTGCATTTTTTTGTGCATGAAAATAAATATGTTAAATTATACTCAACTAATTTGTCATGCAGAATCTGTTCCAGTTCCCAGGCCTGCTGGTCTAAATTCCTTGCCTTTATCAGCTGCTACCACTTGGGGCTTCATGTGGTCATGATGGTCTGGGAATTAAACCACCAACCCATCAACTGAGTCATAACCACATGTTGGACTTGCATTTGTCAAGGGGTCAAAATGATGAGTTGAAAGAGGCATAGTGTACATTCACAGGAAATCAAGTGGAGCTGTGCTGATGTAAGCATTTTTATAGTGACTGGGATTACATTCTGGATGGTTCATGTCTACAATCACGTCTTTTGGAAAAAAAATCTATTTTTAAACTCTCTTCTTCCATCACCTCCAGCTCTGCACCCACCTGGCTGTAAAGTGCTGCAACACATGCCCCCCCCCCCACACCCTGGCTGCCATCTCTATAACACCTCTTTAACACCACCTGTGACTTACCCCTCGCCCCCCTCCTCCAGCTCTGTTCTGCAGCCTGGCCTGTTGCTTAATGGCCTGCTATTTTAAGTCCCAACGTCTTCCACATTTGCAGTACCCTACCTATTCCACGGACTATAGGCTTCACAGCACTGTACTTGAGGTCAGTTTGGATTTCTGAAAGTTAAAATGGATTCCAGTAGTGACCAGTTTCCATTTGGGAATAAAATAAAAACATACTTGGAAACATTTTCTGAAAAGTCAAATACTCCACTGAGGCGTCCTCCATGCTCGTGTTTTAATTCAAAAGACCCATCCAGTAAGCTTAAAATTACTCGATTAAAGAAGGCTGATGTTAAGCAGATATCAAACTGTAGTTAAAAAAGACAAATTGTATAGAAGAGGAGAAAGTTGTAGAATATAGAAAAATGTTGTTTAATTAGTTGGATTTTGCTTGTGTACTTTTCGTGAGACGGCTCACACCACAGACAATCCTCTTAACAGTTAGAGTGTGTCTAATAAAATCAAATGAGCCAAAATGCTTCTTTAGTCACCACAAAACAATATGAAAAAGAGCCCAATTGTTTGTGTCTGACAGCCACTGACACAACATACCATGTGCATGAGGGCATGTTCAGTTAGACTGCCTAAGCCGAATGTGTGCAGTCCACACACAATTGTTCAAAGGGCGTTACATGTAATGAATCACACCAATGCTTGGTGTCCCCCCTGTTACACAAGAACCAACACACTATGTTTCTTCACTCTGTGTCCTATGGGCCATCATTTCATATGTTCACCTCTCTGGCTTTATTTCTTCTCCACAAGTGGAGAAATTTAATTTGAAATTGCTAACAAGACAAATATTCTACCCTAAACAAGTATAGAAGAAACCAACTGCAACATCACTGCTTATAGAGTGGTTTGACCGGGTATTAAATCAGTCAATGAGATGGAAGTCATATGTGTGATTGTGCCTAACACAAATAAAAGGGAAGCTTTGTGTGAAAGGTTAATTTTGTTTATAGTGTTTCAAGGTGGGATTCAAATGAGCTCATTTTACACCTGGCTCCAGTTTACAAACCTGCATGCAGTTAACTACAAAAAAAACGCATCTTCTTGTCCGTCTGGTCAAACACTAGATGTGACAACCCCTTAAGCAGAAGTCAGTGTTTACATGTGTTTGATTGTGTACAGCACATACACCAGTATGACTAAAATAAGAAGGGGCGTAATAAAAAAAAAGTTTCCCATGGAAGTGCTGTGAGCTTCATGATGCCCTCAATTTGTCTGGTTGCTCCTGTCAAGCTAATGAGGTGAGTGAGTGAGGGCGGCCTGGTGGAGGCAGAGGTCAGCCAAGAGCCAGCGTAGCCTGCCAGGCTGCTGTGCTGGGAGGCTGCAGCCCTGGGCCCGAGTGTAACTTTGGTCACAGCACAGTCCCTTGGCAAGGCCTGGGACACAGTGTGCCCATCTCCTGCCACACATGAGCACACGCAGCGTGGCTAGTGGCTAAAGCAGAGCTACACTGACGTTTGTGTGGGCCACTTGTCATGTAAAAAGTATGAATGTTGGCACATGTTGTACATCTTGAAAGTTTACCGCCTGCACACACACACACACACACACACACACACACACTTCTCACTGTTTGGAGAGATCTCCTCCGAGCCCCCACAAGACCGCTGTGAGGGCGGACTGCCCCCACCAGCTGCCAGTGGAGCACTCAGAGTGGATGCTTCAGTGCATGCATCAATATGAGCAATTCTTTTAATTATGGGTGTTGTGAGGCTGATGCTGCTGTATTTCCCGGACACCGTTCCAGTTATTGGGTCATTCTTACAGACAGAAACACAGTCTGTTTACAATTTAAATTTAAAATCGATTTTACAGCCTATTTTCTATATAGAAGATAGTATGTGCATTTCTGTGTAATTCAGCAGTTGACACACATATTCAGTTGTACAAATTGGCCCTCCACTATTGCAGCCACATGCTGCTCTCTGGACTACATATTTCAGGTTAAACTTATAGTGCAGCTATTGTATCTTCTATCCTCTGTGACGCTGATTAGTCATCAACTGCATATCAACTGCAGTTAATACAAAATCCCACAGAACAGGAGCATTTAGTTTCCTTCAAAAGCAAAACAGGCGTCTAAACAATTTCCCATTTTATCAGAGTTTTGGGAGACAACAAAGTCTCAAATCCCACATTGATGTCAAAAGTATTTAGTTATATTTCTATTT